>JAPMOB010220882.1:4601-72450 GCA_029875015.1 Lepomis gibbosus | reverse complement strand
CTCAGGGTGGGCGGCCATCTGCCTCGACCGGTTGGGGGTGAGGGGGAGAGAGAGAGAGAGAGAGAGAGAGAGAGAGAGAGCAAGAGGTATTGCAGGGCATTTTTGAGAGGTATGAGGTCTCTTTCCACTGTTTTGCAGATGATATTCAAATTTTTTTGCCCCTGAATGTAAAAACAAAGGGCTCACTGCAGCCCCTGCTTGACTGTATGAGGGACATCAAAACGTGGATGAACCTAAATTTCCTCAACCTAAACAGACAAAGACAGAGATCATAGTGTTTGGACATCCTGAACTGCCTGATGTAGATTCTGTAGATTTAACTTCAAACAACTGCTCAATTGTGAGGAGACTTGGTGTTGTATTGGATAGTGCATTTAAATTTTCAACTTTTTCCAGTTGAGAACTATAGCCAAGGTAAAGGCCTGTCTCCCTCCTAATGATTTGGAGAGGGTGATTAATGCCTTTATAACTTCTCGCCTTGACTATTGCAAGTCCTTATATGTGGGCTTAGACAATTCATCTATTCAGCGCCTGCAGTTAGTCCAAAATGCTGCTGCCCGCCTCCTGACAGGAAAGAAGAAGAGGGACCACATCACACCTATGTTTCGCTCCCTCCACTGGCTTCCTGTTCATTACAGGATTGATTTTAAAATCTTACTTTCAACTTTTAAATGCCTTAATGGATTGGCTCCATTCTACTTAACAGAGCTTCTTCACATTCATACTGCAGCTAGAGTAATGAGATCCACCAATCTCCTCCTCCTGGATATACCCAGAAGCAGACTTTAAACCAGAGGCAGTCGAGCCTTTAGTGTAGCTGCCCCTAACCTGTGGAACAACCTGCCAGTCCAGATCAGAACTGCCCCAACTCTCGAATGTTTTAAATCACTGTTAAAAACACATCTCTTTTTTTTGGCATTTCCTTCGAGTTAAGTCTGTTATTATTCCTATAATATCACTGTAGATCATATACTGTATATTATAATGTTTCATTGTTGTAGTTTTACTGTGTAAGTAGTGTCTTGTTGTATTTTAACCTGTGAAGCACCTTGGTCAACCTTGGTTGTTTTAAGTGTGTTATATAAATAATATCGATATTGATATTGATATTGATGGAGGTCGTTAGTGCAAATAACATGTTCTTTCTCCTCATAAGTTCACAAATCTGAAACATGCACCCGGTGGTAGGTATTTTAATGTCCACTCCAGGAAAGTCTCAGGTAAAACTAAGTGTGTCATTCCCTCAGGAATCAGGAAACAGTAAAACTGTAAACTACCAAAGACTAAAATTACCAAGACAAGCAGACATCTTGTTGATTGGCAATCTATACAGGAAAGTGTGCTTGTCTTTATTTTTTATTTTTTGCAAAGAAACTCTTCATTTATACCTAGACACTTGGCTCCATATTATATTTTGGATCTTTTAATTCCTTATGAACCGTTGTGTGGCTAGAGATCTTTGGGCACATATCTCCTGTCTCTTCCTGAGTGCAGACTGAAATCAAAAAGGGACAGAGCTTTTGCTGTCAGTGTCCTGAGTCTCTGGAATGACCTGCCTAAGGAAATATGTCAGTGTCTTCTTTTAAGTCTTTTCTACAAATGCAGTTCTATCTCACGCAGGGTCCGCCCTCTACTGGACTCTATAGGTACTACCTTCTCCAATCACATGCACGCACTTGCCCACTGAAATTTTATCGTGCACGTAGCCGACCAATAGGACTTCGCTACAGATATGTGCATGACGTATAAATAGCAGTGTCACTACTGCCTCAGCATCCTTTTTTCTTCAGCAAACGGGTAACTGCTCACTGAATTCATCAAAGAGCTAACGTTAACTCTTGGGGTGAGGCTAAGGGTTCGTCCTGCGGCCTTGTGTTCATGAAGCCACTGTTGTACACAGTGGTGATGCTTGTTAATGTTAAACTGTTTATTAGAAGCACATTACATTCTTAAAGTGCTACTGCCGCTCAACCAACCCCATCCCAATGAGCTAGCCGTGTTGAATGCACCGCTGCGCTCACCTAAGCTAACGGTTCGCCCCGCGGCCCACGCCGCTCTCCTAGTCAGAACCAAGTGATAGGGTGGGTAAGGCCTGAGTGTCCACTTTGCTAGCCTCACCACTGAGTCTGCGCGGCCATAATGGTCAGCTTCCACGACGGGACAGCCGGGAAACGAGCTGTTCTTACCGTGGAAACTAGGCAATGCAGCTTTATACTGTAACTCTGCATTCCCAGCATGCCCACGAGGACTCGCATGGGCGTGTTGCTAGCTCACCGGCGGTGGAAGCCTGTTACATAAACAGACACGCTGCCCTGCCGACATCTCTTTCGACGAGCGGTCACATCTCAGCCGCGAGTGCAGCTAGTCCACTATAGCAGGAGAGATACAGCCAAGTCAGGTCTCTCTCGGTATAGCCGAAGATGCTTTCTACCCCCCTACCCCACTTAGGGTGCAGGGAGGTGAAAGTGCATCTGTTGTGTCCGTGTGTGCTAGGCTAACGTCCTATGTATAGCACACAGCCCCCATTTGAAGAGCCTGGCCAGCTGGCTTTATGAGTGAATCTCCCAAGCCTGTACACGGGCGGGAACAAACCCACCCTTAGCGGTGCATGCACATTCCACTCGGAAGTGTGGAAGTGTCTACGACCCTTTTCAGCTGGGGTGTTGAAGAGATCTGGATATCGATGATCTTGGCACACAGGGGTTAAATAGCTCAGTTTCCCTGTTGGTCATTTCAGAACTGAAGAAGTATCTTGGATAAGGGATGAAACGTCTTCTAGTGTCTTCAACCATGTTCAGTTGCCCTTGACTTTAACCTTCTTTGGAGTCTTGTGTAGCAGCTTCGCATGATTCAAAGTTAAAAAAAGTCATTTTCTATCTTAGACTGGTTATTCACGTAGAACTTCATTTCAGCTTCTTTCTGAAACAAGCTGTAGATGCTTCTCTCTCGTTAAGGCCTCCCCTCTCAAAGCCCACTGTCATCTGATTGGCCAAGACGTGAAGCATGTTACCAGGCTGTTGTTGCCTCTGAGCTGTAGAGACAGTCTGAGCATAGAGCTGTGTGGAGCAAATGACCATATATGGGACACAGGCTCCTTCTAGCTCTGTGTGTCGTCAAACAGAGTCATTGGTAGAAAGAGCTGTTTAAGAATAGAGATGGCAGATCAGAAAACTGTTTAAACTGGCTAACATTATTTTAGTAAGGATCAAATGTGGTTTAGAAGGCACTGATATTTCGTATCGTTTAGGCTTTGGAAGTGTTGCCCATTTGTTTATTGCTTTTGAGGCATTTTGGGCATCCAACTGTATTGACTACGTTCTTTTTTTGTCTTGGTTCCAGGTAATAATTGGTTGAGGGCATTGCAATAACATTCTTTTTTCAAATTCTAACAAAAATATTACATAAGATGGACAATTTGTCTGTAGTGCAGCAACTGTTATCATCATGTAAACGTGAAGTAATATTTTCCAATAATAACCAAGATAGTGCCACCTGTCAGATACCTGGAGGTGCTTTCGATAACGCAGGGGAAAGACATATTTCATCCCAGGTGTTGTGCTTCAGTTTTTCTCCTTCATGGTTTCTCCTCTTTCATCCACAGTGATTTATGTGATTTCCCACCCACTCAGTTTTTTCTTCCCCCTTTCAACTCAAGCTCTCATGTAGAATTCCCCCATTTTCCACCTCGCCTGTTAGACTATCAGCAGGATCGTATCGCTTTAGAGTGAATTATTGATCAGATATTTTCCTCGACCTGAGCTGTTTGGTTTGACTCACACACACTTTCTTTCTTAGGATTTTCCTGAAACACAGGTAGCTGATTAGCAGGTCAAATTGAACGGCACTGGAAGAAAAGAAAATGATTTTAATGAGCAGGAACATCTGCAGAGATTTTTGATTATTCTGCTGATTAGAATATGAGGGAGTGCACATTAAACTGCATTTTAAGGAGGTCTGTTGTAAAATCCATTAAGACTGGTTTTACACAGCTCACAAGGTTAATATTTTTTCACTACATTAAAGTTGTAATCTACAAGATTACCAATTTAACGTTGCATCATTTTTCATAGCCAAGCCTCTGTCCTTTTAGCATAGAGAATAATGTAGCTTGTTACTTTGAGTTCACAGCAACTGCCCTCCTGATATTCTGCTACTCACTCATGCCCTGTTTTATCACCGAGGTTTCCATGTAAGCTTTCATCTTGATCACACAGGGCATCAGATGTTGATCGTGGGTTGATCATGTCTTAAGGTTGGCTGTAAAGATGACAAGTACAGAATATCTGAGCCCAAGGAAAGCCTCACGCTTCACACTTTGATGTCAGTATCCAAGCGTTTCACCTGTTGCTGTATTTCTTGCTCCTGCCAACATGACCTGACCTATGAAAAGCGAAAGACCACTCACAAGTTAGGGATCTAGGATTGTGAAAAACATTGTAATTGGTTTTACACGTCAGGAGTGTCTTTTTTTAACAATATTCATCCAGTTAGATTCTTGATTTTGTCTCAGTGTACAAACATGTTTCAATTTCTAACACAAATTTGTCAGATCTTAAGAAGAATCGAGAAACTATTATTTAGAAATTACAACCAAAAAACATAGTTTCCTGTCAGACTGTTTAAGTGAGCGATTGCAGATAAGATCCGCTGTATAAATGTATTTCACAAGGAAGTGAATGCCTGAGGATGATTCCATTCATAACCCAAACTAAAAACAAAAATACAATCTCATTTACCTCCACTGGTATCCATGCATATGGAGATAACTGCCTCTGTGATTTCTGCTGCCAGTCTAATACAATGCAGATGAATAGAGTTTTGATTGCCAAGCTCACACCATTGAAAAATTACATGTAAATTTTTAACAGCAACATTTCTTTTCAGAAACAGTTTCCCAGTGCATCTGAAATACCCACACGACATGCTGTATACAAATGTCATTGGGACTACTTCCTACCAACGAAAGAGTGAAGGTGAAAACAGATAGTTGGATTTCATACATTGTGTAAAAGACTAGAATATGTTTTCAGCCAGCAGCTGTCGCTGCTACAGGAGCTTACTTATGTTGATCATCGTTCTTATTGAGGACTCCACATTGTCATTACACTCTAGAGAACACCTGCTGGAGTTAAACACTCATTGTCTTTAGTCCAGGTATGTTTCTCCACAAGTCAATGCATTAAATACAATGCTGAATAGCAATCTAAAAGATCTATTGGCAAAAGACCTGAATCTGGATCATCACCACAATATAACAAATTTTTCACCAAGTTTATTTGTATAGCACATTTCAACAACAAGGCAATTCAAAGTGCTTTACATAAAACATAAAAGATACAAAGGGAAATTAAAAAAAACATTAAAATATACATTTTAAAATGGTGAAATAGAAAATTAAACATGGCAAAATACATTTTAAAGAGTTAAATAGGAAATAAAAGTAAAACAGGACAGTCGCAGTGCAGTGTACGATATTAATCTACAGCCTTACATTTGATTTAATTAAAGGCAGTGGTAAAAAGAAAAGTCTTGATTTAAAAGAACTGACAGGTTCAGCAGACCTGCAGTTTTCTGGGAGTTTATTCCAGATATATGGAACATAAAAACTGAACTCTGCTTCTCCATGTTTAGTTTTCACTCTGGGAACAGAGAGCAGACCTTTTCAAAAAATCACCTGAATCAGATGCACCATGCTAAAAAAAAAAGGAACACATAACAAACAGATGGAGTGAAAGCCATCTTCCAATTTGGTTAATGGGGAAAAAAGTACACATGTATCCCACCACTGAGAGTGCACTCACTCTTCATCACGGTGCCCATTAAAAAGCTTTGAAACAGACCCCTTTTCTGTCTCCATCTAAGGCAAAACTTATTGTACGTAGAATCTCACATTTAAGTGTTGTCTAATGAATCATCTGGCTCTAAGACCCATGGCACTGGCCACTACGTCATACCACTCAGACTGGTGCCACTGTCCCCCTCCTTCTTTTTAAGTCCTCCAAAAGCTTTACTTTTGCCTTCCACTTTTTCCACCTCATCAAATGAACACAGAATACAACCTCTGCGTCAAAAGCTGTTTTGGTGTTCAGTCAACTACTTCAGTACAGAAAACACTGACCAATAGTTTCTGTCAATAGAGTGCTTCCTCACAACATCAGACAGGATCAACACTTTCTTACTACTGACTTGTCAAATATTGATGCTTGGTCAAGGGTCTTTGGCGTGACTTTTTAGACATTTACGGCTCAGCAGTCAGGTTAGCAGCACATAGCAACAGCAAATATGTAATGCCCAGTTACACTTACAAAGTAAAATGCTAGCATGTTGAAACATTGCCATTTAGAAGTGGCATTTTATTAAAGTTGTAAAATGTTGTCCTCCATCCACCCCAACCACCTCCTTACTCAGTATTTTGTGTTAAATATCATATACCTACCTTTACCGTCAACAACTGACGCTACAGGGCTTCCCCCACTGTGTTCAACTATGACGCTACAGGGATCTTCAGTGCGTTACAAACTGATGCCAATGGGCCTTGAACATGCGTCCATATGTGACGAGTTGGGGAGTGAGAACGGGTTGACAGGATCCCTGCAGCAAGTGGCAAAATTTAAAGTTGTGCTGCTTTATTTTGAGACAGCGATATTTTAAAAGCAACATTAGAAAAAGATAACCTTGTTTTCTCTGCAATTGCTGTTACAATCTCCACATGCATTTAAATGACCCTACACAATGTTCAGTATATCTTGGGACTACACCTACTAATATGCAGAATTCTTTAATTGAGATTTTAAATAGCAAATACAAGTTGCTCTTATTATAATAACATATAGGAAGCATGACTCTTGGTAGTTTGTTCATTGTCATCCTCTTCATTTCCATTCAAAGCTTTTTTCAGCATCACCTTAATCAGACTCGAGATAGACACGTGCAGAGAGTGTGTGGGTTTGGGTGAGACGATGACAGGCATGCACACACTCAGTATTGAATTAAGGAAGATCAGAAATATTGCTACTCCTTCAAATTTAAGTAATGGTTTCTACATAATAATGTTATTGCTTGTAGTCCTGTGGTTTATGTATTAGATTGCATTTTACTCTATATGTCATGTGTGGTATGAATATTGCCCTGCAGGGTTAAATGAAGTGGTTTGAATTGAAAATTTAATTTTGAGTTCCTTCAAAATAGGTTTGAAAAAGTTTCCGATGCTAAATCATTAGAGAGCCGCCCCCTTGTGAAATCCTGTAGCTGGTATTGCTTTGTAAGGCATCTTTGCTATCTGCAAATCTGGGGCCATATCTGTGTACCTGTGCTGAGTTGGGAATTGTGTCAGCAAAATGACAATAAAATAACAAAAACTTCAGAAAGCTCTATAAGAGATTCTGCTGAAAGAAGGATCCATTGGCCCAACTTGGCTTTGCATCAAAACTGCGATTCTCTGAAGGGTTCCAAGGAACGTGGAATAATTTGTATTTGATCCATTTTCATTGAACTTAATAACATTTAAGATGCTATTTTGAGAAAGATAGCTCATTACAAGCCGTATTAATAGCTTAAAAGTGTCTTGCTTGCAGAAATTCTATGAGGCTATTTTTTACTTATCACATTAGTGAACTGTCAACACAGGAGACTTATTCAGGTCTTTTTAGTCTGTGGCCCACTGCCCATGTTACATTCAGGCTTGTAGCCTGTGCCAAATAATCTATGCTCTTTTCTACTGTATTTTCCACTTTCTTATAGATTTTCTAAAGTGTTTGTTTCACTTAATTGCCCCAGTGAAAGGTAAGACTAATCCACATGCTACACAAGTGGCTACATACAGAAACTGACAAACACAAATGCTGTAGATGTGTTAGAGCAAAGATGTAAGTTTTAATGGAACATCAGACAGAATGAGTTAATTCCCAAATGCTGCAAACGTGTTGTGACCATGCAGCAACCAAGATGTCAAGTTATCAATAACTAAGACATGACATCATGTACGATATGTTATAGCTGGCTCCAATTATTGTATGAAATGCACTGTGTTTCCAGGGAGACGGGCAAAATCTATCCTCTGAGCAGAAACTAAGTGATAACCCTGTCTTATCACGTGATCTAAGCAGAGTGAAGGATTTTTGACTGTTGTCTGTTGCATGCCATTCAACCTGCACACAAGCGATAGGCATTTATTGCAGTGGCGCTAACTAAAAGAAATTTTTGTCTCAGCCATCTAAATAAAATTACGTACTGTGTATCTATTGAAAACTGTCCTTGTTATCCTAATTCTGCAAGTAATTTTTATTGGGTAAAAAAAAACCTGTAGCTACAAGTGACAGTTACTGGGTACTGGTAAATGTTGAAAGATGCTGTAATAGTAGCATAAGTAGAGAAAAGTCATAAAGTCAGTTACCTGATTCATTAATGAAAGCAATCTCTATCTAAAGTTTACTAACATTAGCTTACATAAGTTACTGTACGCTAGTGGTCAGGCCAGATCATGTAAGGCTTTTGGACAAAAGTTGTCAGTTTATTGAATTAAAGTGTACATAATGTTTGAGAAACTAGCAGGAGACCTTTAGATTTAGAAAGTATCCGTCCCTGTCCTTTCAGGCCTCCCTAAAGCTGCTCCCCCTAATACATTTTCTTGTGCAGTGAGTGCACGGGCAGTGTGCGCAGGTAGGCAGGGAGTTGGCCAACCGTGCTTATTATAGTCCTACGACAAACACTGGATTTTTTTAATTTTTGTGTCAGTGCATTTGACTTATTGATTGCTGATGGGGTCTAAAGAGAATTTCAACAAATACAACAAGATTCTACAATATATATATCACGCCCTAGCTTTAAGCAATTCGATTAGGAATTCATCCTTTTATTTGTCAGAGTTATTTATTTTGCTGGTTACATTACCTGGCTTTGACTTAAATATAATTATTCTCAAGTTCTAAGTTAAAAACTCTTAAAATTATTTATATATACTGTTCTTTGGAACATGAAATAACATACCAGGCCTATATCCCTAGGAATTATGGCCATAATAGGTGATTCTGCACTTCAAAATGTACTTCCAGTGCCAGAAATCAGTGCCAATGCAGGAAGTAGGCTAGAGTGCCCATTATGTAGTGAGGCAGAAAGAAAGTGTATGAAGGTCAAGGTGATGCATGGCCATGTGGCACGTCCGACTTTCTAGAAGAAGACTGGAGTTGGGTCCCTTCACAGACCTATAAGTAACATTTGCTTTTCTTTTAAGCGTAACCGCCATTTTCCCCTCACCATAACTACGGTAGTTGTTTTAGTTGTCTAACCCTAACCATACTTAACCCATAGTTTATTTGCTACCATAGTTGTCATAGGCAGATAGTGTACAAAGCGAGTATTCGCATTCGCAGAAGACATAAAAGAAAAAAAAACTTAAATTAACGCATCCCAAGATATCACAGAATCTCATTTTTTGTTTGCTAACAGGGTTGTAACACACAGGGGCTTGACAAAATAAACAGGCTGTTGAATGTAATACAGTATAGCCCAATAATAAATACTACCTTTGCTAAGTTTATAGTTCAAATTTGTCATTTTTGAAAACTCTTTTCAAAAATAACTTTTTGTTCCTGTTGGTTTGCTCTCTTCCTGCACATAAAGAGAATTCACATAAAACACATTTAGATCATAAAACCCTGTTATTCTGATTTGACACAGTGAATTTTGAAGGGACTGTTTTGTTGATAGGAATCAAATGCATCACTGCAATACCCTCCACTGCTGTGAGGATTCAAAGATAGGTGATACCAAAGGGTCCGCTAGAGGCCTGCGGTCTAATGGAGCTGCGCACTTTGCACTGCTGATAGTTACAACCAACAGCTGCCAAAATATCAGTGATTACAAAACAATCCTTCTAAAGGAAAAAGAGAAATAATTATTCTGCAGAATTGCAAGCCGGAACATTTTGCAAAGTCTTAGGTATTGTTGCTTTCGAGTGGTCAGTACAAACTGTTCAAGAGAAAAACTGCTGTGTGGTGATGTAGCTTGTTAAGTCAGGAAGGAATCTCTGTAGAGACATCCAGTTAAATATTTCATCTTAGTTTGTACATGAAGTGCCAGAGTCAGATGATGATCGTGCAGTACAGGCTGAATCTTTTAACAGAAAATGTGTCATCATCAAGACCAGATAAAACATGTCCTTCCTCTCCTTGATCTTCTATAGGATAGCCCTAAAATCTGATACCCATTAAAACTCAACGGCTGACATGAGCCTTAGCCCCAGTTTGTCACTCTCATGCATTCATCTTTTCTACATTTGAGGATTTTGTGTTGATAATTACTGCCAAGTGACAAAAACAGGCAGTGGTTTCCATCAATAAATACTGTATGAGTATAGTACAAAACCAGCCATACTTTTAACAAACTTTCAAAATTTTTGTAGATATATACTTCTTGCTAGTGTAAACAAAAATAAATACATTGTTACATACATATTATAAAGTAAATGGATAAAATAATTGTATTTTTATATAAAAAAGAGAGAAATTGTAGTCTTTGCTGTACTTGGGTTACTTTCATGTAAAATAACTATACTTGTATCACTTAATGTCATGGATTACTTTTTCCAAAATATGTTTTTCATCATCCATATGATTTTTTTCTTTCATTTATCAGAGACTATTCCCACAAATACTGATGGTCTGCTTCACCAAACAGGCGCGAGCATAGTAAAGACTTCAAAACATTTGCCGTGTTTCATCTCTCCCTCAGCTTGACGATCATCTTTGGAAGCAAAAGGTCAGGATTGTGCAGGCTTTCATGTTGATACCAACCAAAGCTTGTGTAAAGACAGATTCCATCACTGTCGTCTTTATTACAAATATTATGCAATTCTTATGCATCAACAGTCCTGAATATTGGAGGACAGGAGGCTGCAATCCTTATGAAAACATCCATATCCGAGTTGAAATCATTAACCTTACCAACATTACACCGATCATGTTTATCAGCTATAAACGTTACTTAGTTATAATAACAGTAAATGTCAAAACAAGAGAATTAAGTGTAACAAACAGAAATGTTACTATATTACTATGCAAGAATACTGCTAATAAAACATCCAATCTGAGTTGAAATCATTAATCTTGTCCCTCAGCAATAAACTTAAATACTTAACCCCCTGTGGTTTAAGATTTATATGCACAGTTCTCATTTCAGTATACTGCTTCCCTCAATGGCAGGAAATGTCAAAAAGGGAGACGTAAGTGTAACAAACAGAAATGTGAGCACTATACAACATTACCATACTAAGAAATCATCCACATCTGAGACAAAAAGAGACAGGGACAGAGCCCCTGTATGCAAAGTTATGTGTGCTACAAGTTAACAGATGCCTACCATCAATGTGATCTCTGGCCCTGCTTTCCTTTGCTGAGATCTATTATCTGGGGATCATACTTCAAGGTGCACGCAAGCTTCAGAGTGGTCAGTTGTCAAACAACTGCCGGAAGGGCTGAGCACGCATTTCACGTGCGAGAATATCTGCTCACAGAGATATGTTGATCTGAAGACTGTCAGCAAAGCCAATGCAATGTTCCTGAAACAGCTAAACCTCTCTGGTACGGATATCCAGCAGGTGAAGATGCAAGTTCTGTGATCATGCACTGCAATGGTTTCCACCTGTATCCGTAGCTCTGCAAACCTTGTTCAGCTGCATCTCCGTGTCCCCTGTATCCAGCCACTTCATCAGAGATAAGTCCAGTTCATGTCCATCAAAGCTATCGGGTTTGATCAAGAATGAAAACATGGGTCCATACATATGTAATTCCTGAAATCGTGTTGTGAACTCCGACTCAAGCCCGCTGATGGATTTGCATATTTCAGCAGTGCTGTGCTGTGTGGACAGCTCCCTTAAGTGTCTGTAGTAGTGGAAAGTGGAATTGGCAATGTGGCTTTCCAGCAACAGCAGTCCATGTATCCATGTCCAAAACAGTTTGCCCTGCACCTTGCAGGTGGCGTTTGAGCTCGTTGAGGTGTCCAGCAATATTCGTGACAAACATGAGTTTCACAACCCACTCCTTGTCATGCAGTTCTAGTTAGTCTTGGCCTTTTTCAGCCAGGAAGACTTTTACGGCATTGTAGCAACCAACAAACTGCTTCAAAAGTTTTCCGCAGCTTAGCCACCTGACTGCTGAGTGGAGAGGGATATCCTTGTATGCACAGTTCATTTCCTGAAGCAGGGACTGGAACTGTCGGTGTGTTAAAGTAGATTGCTTAACTATGAAGTTGACAACTTTCACCACTGTAGCCATCACCTCATTAATATCTGCATTTGACATTTGTCTGTGAAAGACGTAATTCGGCATGCGGATGAGAGTGTGCTTCAACATTTCCAAAAAACTCTTTCGCACACTTATTTGCCGGGCCACTGGTTAAGCTACCACGTGCCTAAGGTGGCACGGGTGCCTATGGTTGCTGACCTCTGCTGTAAACCAAAGTGTGTGCCACTTTCGTACAAAGTGTGAACTTTGACATGGGAGTTTGTGGTTCACATTCTGTCACCTACTGTGGTAGCCCGCTGATTTCGGTTTATGACTGTGTGCTTGAAGGTAGAGGTGATAACGTAATGTTGAGGGAACGCAAAAGGCGGAACTCGCGGAAGCGCAGCGCCCGGACCGTCTGTGGAGCGCACACAACAGAGAGTCCCCCTGTATTCGTCACCACTGTGAAATCTGATTCCTGACCTGATTTACAGTAATCACATTAGTACAGTGCATGGAAATGTTCTCCTATTACTTGTGTAATCTAAGTAACCTGGTTTTTGCATACTGAAACATACTGAGCCTAGGATCAAACTATTCACCTTTCACACCCCTAAAATCCATCTACCACAAAGTTACAAATTACACAAGTGCCACACACCAGAATTTACACTGGTTCACATTTTTATAAACTTTTAGTACACTGTGTGCACAATTATAAGGCAAATTGTATTCCTCAGGATTCATTTTATTGTTCTCTCAGTCAATCCAAAATGTAATTGAACCTCAAACCTAAATGTTTTTTTAAGATAAGGAGAATATATGTGTGCAGAATTATTAGGCAACCAAATTACAAAAAACATTTCTTTCAATTACTTGTTTATTCTTAATTTTCAGAGTAACCATAAGAACACAAAATATTTAGTGACCAATATAGCAAGCCTTCTTTTCAATAACTACCATGAGCCTTCCATACATGGAGTCTGTCAGTTTCTTGATTTGTTCACGATCAACTTTCACTGAAGCTGCAACCACAGCCTCCAAAATGCTGTTCAAAGGGGTGACTGTAAATCTCACATGTTCTCAATAGGATTTAAGTCAGCTGAGGAAAGAGGCGAGGTCATTATTATGGCATCTTTAAGGCCCTTGCTGGCTAGCCAAGCAGTGGAGTACCTAGAGGCATTTAATGGAGCATTGTCCTGCATAAAGATCACGACCTTCTGGAATGCTGCAGACTCCTTCCTGTACCTCTGCTTGAAGAAAGTATCTTCCAGAGACTCGCAGTAAGTTTGGGAGTTGAGTTTCAGTCCATCCTCACTTGAAAAAGTCCAACTATCCCACAATTAATGATAGCTGCCCATACAATACCCCTCTCCACCTTGCTGGCATCAGAGACATAGTGGTGTCCTGTGTCCATCAGTGATCCAGCCACGGGTTATCAATCTGGTCCATCAAGTGTCACTCTTACTTCATCTGTCCATAAAACCTGTCATATATTTCTTTGTCCTATTCAGTGTTAGATAGGGTTTAGCTATTTCAAGAGTGTTAAATCCATCTGAAAGGAATTTGAAAGTTTTTTTTCCTTTTTTGGCCTATTTTATCTGAGGAAATGAAGCTGCCTAATAATAATACACACAATTTCGCCCCACCCTCCCTCATTACACAAATATATATCGCCTGAAAATTCCAAACTCCAACAAGCATTCAAGTTTATATGCTTTTTATGTTTTGGAGATAGTCATTCAATCAGAATACTTACTTGCCTAAAAACTGTGAAAAAAGTGAAGACCAAAACTTTATAGTGACTGCTGAACAAAAAACTGATGGCAATGTACATTTAAATGATTCCACTTATGCTATTTTATTCATTGGCACAGAAATTTGTTTTTTGACATGAATCATGTACTGCAGAATTGTCCAATATGAGAGTTATTCCAGGGAGACGTGAAAAATTGATTAAAACAAAATGTGCTACAGGCTCCGATTTCAAAAAAAGTTCTTTACAGCATAAAACCTAAAAAGCAAACAGAGTTCTTGTTGACTTTTGAGTGTTTAGCGTTAAGATCCAGAGTGTAAATCATACTTTATTGCTTTACTGATTTTTTTTATTAGTGCTTCTTCATTTGCTTTGAGGAAGCTGAGCAATCCTTCATGTTCCGATGTTCTTATATTTCCACCTGCTATCGCACACACAGGATGTTAAGAAGCACGAACTGAGCAAGCGAAATAGTCAGGACCCAAGCCAAAATTCAAACCCACACGCAAGGCTACAGTGTGCGGTTGATTTTCCACAAAAGAACATTAATTCGCTCCACTCTTGAGACACTCTGTTTTCCACTGGCATACTGGGGTCTAACAGAGTTATTCAAACTGGTTTTCTAATGAATATTACCGCACAGTGAGAGGTGGTGGTGGCAGTTGGTGTGACAGGATTAGGGTGGATATTTTGGAACGAGGCACCTGCTACTCTTGCTAGCATACTGTACTGCACTTGTCTAATGATGTGAGATTACATGGTCACCTAGGAAACCAACTAAAGACTTGGGCAGAAATAGTGAAGAAGGCGCAATTTCCCTGACTGACAGGGCTATGTAATGATGTGCAGCATGCATAATTAAAAACATGGCACACACACTTTCTGAGTCTGCTGTTGAGCTGAAGCAGTTTTTAATGTTGTTCTTGTGCCTTCACTCTAGTGAGCTCTGCACTGACAAATGTCCCCTGTGGGTGTGTGGGAAGGAGAGAGGAGGAGAAGAAGGGATGCGAGAAAAGGAGGAAGAGATGGCTGGCTAATGCCTGCTTCTTTTTTAGTGGCTGCTTTTAGATACGATCAAAATAAACATTGTACCTCAGAGGCACAAGCCCAGCTTCCAACGGTGTCAGAGTTCCTTTTTTTTTTTTTTGCAATTTGTTCATTTATTTCTTTTGTGGTTGTCAGGCAATGAGTCAAACACACAAAGAAAGGAGATGGATAGAAAAGTAGAAAGATAGGCTGAAAGACATGCAGACAAACAAGTAGACAGGCCATGGCGCTGAGCACAGGGTGTACCTGGGATTTAACCTGTCTCGTGTTTCATGGGTCATCTCTCGCATGGCAAGACGTTTAAGGATGGTACTTGGATGCAGCCACAAAACAGGAACATGATGACCCAAATCTTGTCAGTATTACTCCAAATTCTTATTTTAGGAGTTTTATTTTTGCACAATTGGGAAAACAGACATGCATATACCATTCAGTATTTTCTAATCCCAATTATTTTCTCAAAGACTTTCAATGTGATGACGTGCCCGCACACTTGCGGGAGAGTTAAATTTATGCAATTGTTTGTTTTGTATGTCATCCTGTACTGTAGCTCCCCTTGGTTATGCTAAGGGAAAACTCAGCCTTCCACCTCCATCCTGGGGGACGAGGGGAGTCGAGAGCTGACACCGGGAAAAGTGAGTCGTCTGGGGGAAGCAAAGAGACGCAGTGATGTGACTGTGCCAAATGTTTACAGGCGAGCTGACATAGTTAGAAGATGGAGAGGGCTGAAACGAGGCTGTCTCTCTCTGCACTCTTGGAGGAACGAGAGATAGGAAATCTAGGTCATCCCCACTGATGCATTGCAAAGCGAACTTCAAACAAACCTGGCCTTTAGCGTGATGGCTCTCCAAAGCTGTGTTACATGCCATCAGAGACTGATCGCCATTTTCTGCCAAGAGCTATCACAAAGTGATAGAGTGGTTCTCGATATGGAGAATAGGCACAGGCACTGCAAACTCTGTCAATCTTTCTGTGTTTGTGTATGAATATAGCATACATATACAAAGAAATCATCCTTTTGGGTTGTGCTTTGTAACCAATTAGTTGGACCACATGCTAGGTTTCTATTCCTCATCTGCCCTTCACTCGGAATTGCCTGAGGGAAGTCTTATCCGTAATCATAGCCCTGGGAATTGTGGTAAAAAGCTTTGCTCTACCATTGAAGGCTCGATCAGTCTATTTCAAGGGCAGCTGGTTGAAACAATAGTGTTGTGTTGGAAAAGATTCCTTTCAGAGGCAGTTCCCTCAAAATGCATGTGTGTTGTCTTTTTTTATGGATCTCAGTACAATAATTCCATCATTCACAAATTCCTTTAACAGGTTTTGTTAATTCATGTCAGTGAATTGAAGACAAAGAAAAAATGTAACAACTTCAAATAACGGCTTTCAAAATTTACTGTTTTCCTTCACATACAGTTGTAAAGACAAAATTTGAGTCTTAAGTGACTTCACTTGTTTGTAGAACATTTTCAAAAGCCTTTGTTAGTCTAGATGCATTCTGTTTTAGTCGCGATATTGCAAGCAACATAAAAAGCTCCCATTAGAAATGTATGAGCTTAAAGTCCAAATGAACCGAGACCCCATTAAAGAAAGAACAAAAACTCAGCCGTGTAGTTCAGAGGAGAGAGTGTTTTGTGCTCAACCTTGCAGAATAATTTTAGAATAATGTTTTATCATGTGCTGCATTACATAAGCTATAATTAATGGAGACAAGGCACAGGTTGTGGTTTTACTCATTGTTGGGTAAAGGAAGGCTTTCTGACTAAGTGTTAAATAAATGGTGGTGCCTGCTCTTTGCTAACACGAAGGCTGAGTGCTAAGATGATTGTGGAAGTGCCACAAGATGCTTTGCTTGAATAGCTGAAAACAACTGTACAAAAGTCAATGGAAAATCTTAGTTTGTAGATCTTTTTTACAACCAAATTGTAATGGGTTGCGGAGTTGACTAACATTACTTTCTACTTCTGCAAATACTTCGACTACACTTAAGAGTGTCGGGTGTCAAAATGTGATGTGACATCAGTGAGGCTGATGTCATGGCTGAAGTCCATGTTCTTCTGCAACCTTTTTCACATATGTAATCCAGTGTTACTGTTTATAATTTTAACTTATTGTTATCACCCTACTGTTCAATCACTTCCTTGTCAGAGCTTAGTTACTGCTTATGCGAACATTTCCCACTGCTAGTTCACATTAAAAGCGTTCAACTGGCTAAACACTGGGTGGCTTTCATTGTGAAGCAGTATTTTTTGACAGTGCATCAGTTTTAGATATTGCAGGGAGTAATGGAATGAGGAGCAGCCACAGCGAGCTACTCGATGAGGAGTTTAAGGCGACTGCCTACAGAGCTCCAACTCTTCAGCAAGGGAGGCATATATACTGTGCCCCTGTTATGTGAAAATTAGAGCTGGGCTATATGGCCTAAAAATAAAGCCCAGTAGAGTTAATTTTGGTTCTTTGGGGATGGTTATTCATGTGGTGTCATTAAGCACATTGAGTATAGAGGTCCAGTATGAATTTGGACATGTACAGGCCAAGAACATATGTCTATGTTCCTATTTCAGTTTTACATTTTGGGCAGAACGGGGAATACTGAGGTTTCATTCTTTGCAGCCTAGCAGGCCCCCCCCACACACATTTTCTTTCTGTCTAGTGTTAAAAGAGAAATACTGACTACCAATCCGCAGTGCTTCCAGGACCTAAATGAAAAGGTTTAGAACTTTAATATTCGGTCAGCCTAAAATAGACAGGATGTTTCCCACTTACTACCAAGAGGCTTCCAAATATTAACTACCTCCTTCGTTCCTTGCCTTCTTTAGTGGGTTTCAGTTCATTACTTCGTTAGACTGGGGAGTTGGAGTGGTGACACAGATCACTTTACAAGATCATTAGTAAATCAAAGATAATTAAAGCCAAACAGAGACCTCAGTTCAGGGCTTTCCTCACAATCCCACTAAGTCCATTACCAAACTGCTTGAGAAGGCTGGCTGCTCTCTCGACTCGAGTCCAGATAGTCATTCACGTCATTGGAAAATGAGTTAACCTTTCCTCCTTTCACAAGGAGAGTCACCTGGAGTGGCCAGTGTGCATAGCATACCTGATTAACAGCATTCATATACAGTCATATACGAATTTTGTCTAAAGATAAGACTTTCTTACTCAATGTTTTGTTGCCATTTCAGCACAGAAGAATTTTAAAGGACTGTATTCCCGAAAGAGAAAGAGTAATGTACCAACCTCCTTGCTCTTATGCCAACACAAACCAGTGGCTCTTACTCATCTTTGACAGTGTCACCAGGGCGATACATGCCCTGTGTAATGTCTTTTAAATTGGATAATCCTATACCTCACACACTTGGATGAGGACATGGCACACCTCCATATAGAGTCCCACTGAGCAGCAGCAAGCGATGTGGTAAGATCAAGATTTCCTGCCAGCAGTGTGGGAGGCATTATACATTTTAGGAAACAGCAGTTGAATGATCATTTTTTACTTACATGAAATGCCCACATTGTTGTAATCCTGTACCAATAGAGATTTCCTTGTTTGTCGCTGGGAACATTGCCCCTCTGGAGTGCCGCAAAATTATCTTGAATCTGTATTAAGCACTCTACTTGCAGCCCAGTTGTTCCTCTTCAGTATTAATGAATATTTCTTGTTTCATCTTGAGGTGCACATTTGAAATCTGATCTAAGGTTTGACATCAAGCACACGTGGACCACCTGGGTCTATTTCCATTAATTAAGTGAAGCGCGATGTCCATATGAAGGCGCAGAGCCTTTTTGTTCAGCATACTGAATATCTTGATTGGATCTCTTGATGCATCATTCATAAATCTACGTACAAGGCCTGGATAGCCTGGTTAACACTACAAAGCCAAACAGAGCTCACCGGGAATGATTTAATATTCATATCATTCAATTACCCCCTAAACAACAATTCAGGGGAAAATGCAGGACATCGTGGATTGATCAGACCTTGTGCATTCACATTCCATTAGACACGCAAATGCCAGAAGAATTTGGCTTTGAAGTTGTGACCCCACTTCGTAGAAGCAAACGTCCTTCATCAAGTGTATTTAGCCTCTTACAGTTTTAAGATTGTACATTTCTTGCACTTCATAGCAGATCAGATTGGTTTGAAAAGTTCTTGAATGACCAAATTAGATTATCGTCAAGATGGCCTGTATATTAATTGTAATGGTTAGGAAATTATACTTTTAGTGTGTGAGAAGTTTTATTTTTAAAGCTTAAACAGACATTCTGTTGTTAGCAGAGACATGACTACCTAAAAACATCAAATTATGGCCAAGTCCCAAATAGCCACCTACCGCATTTACTGGCCTGGTGTGGGAACACATTTTGACAAATAAACGCAGGTCTCCATTAAACACTTAGTCTGGTTTTTATATAAGTTTTATATAAGTTTTCTTTTAAAAGTGCATAAGCGGTCTGTCGCAGCTAGATCAAATGTATGACATGTATTTGATATTATTTGATAATTTTTATAAACGTAATATTCATGCTGTTTGAAGTAAATAAACTGGTTTATAGTAGCCTATTTCAGCGTAAGAACAACATGGGTAATGTGGCTGACAAAAGGCTGACCCTTTGGCATGCTTTTCACCATAAAGTATGTTATAAAGGTTAGCAGGTCGCTCATGCTCCTTGCGCTCTGTACCCCATCCCTTGACTCTAAAGCTTGAATGCTTCTGTAGGAAGTAAAGAACTGTAGAGAGAGCTTCAAACACTCTCAGTCAAAGAACATGCTTTCATCATTTCCCAGGTAGGCACAGCAGCTTTATCTCAACTGCTCATAGAGCTTTCATGCCATCATGCAGACACTGGGGTTGAGGTGGGTGGGACACAGTTAGTGTTTGGGGGACCCAGCAGGGGTCTGCTAACGTTAAAACTGTGATGCAAAAGACTTATTTTCTTTCTTTTCTATATTTGGTTTCATTAGGTTCACAAAACCTAATAAATAGTGTACATGGCTGTACAGTGCGAGTATTTTACCAAAAATGGGCAAACCAGAAAAACTTTTTACACACAAAGACAAACTGTTGTGACCCTAACTAATTTCATCACTGTGTGATCAGTGAGTGATCAGCTGTTTTCAGTGTGTCACATTTTCATAAAAATCTTTCAACCTCAACTGATTTTCACATTATAATTGCACACAAAGAGAAGGACACGCACAGCATAAATAAGTATGTAATAAATCCCTTTGTTAATAAATTCTGTATTACTTTCTGCTATTTCTTCGTGTTCTTGTGTTTTCTTTTTTTCATTTAGCGCATTTACTGCTTGTGGATAGAAGTTAGCCTAAAGCCCCGATGCGTCTCGGCTTGTAAACAGAAGTCACAATGGAGTTTGGGTAACTCAAAATTAAATGGTAGTTTGTAGTAAAACCAAATTGCATTATAGTGTAACTTTGGCTAAGCATGAAAATCCATACCCATGAAGACATTTGTCATTGGTTCATTTTGTTGTGCCAGACTTTCTGCGAATGACTGACTGCAGCTATCACCATCCATTTGTTTATATTTTCCCTCCTTATGAACCTCTCTGCAGTTTATTTTAAAAGGGACATAGATCTACATTTTTGTTTAGTCAGTGTGGTTATTTGGAGCAGTATAAATCAGGGGCATTTTACCTCAAATTACCCCTTTTTATTCAGTTTGTTCAGGCAGGTGAAACAAGGCCATTCAGACAAACTCAAGAGTAAAATCACATTAAGAGTAGATAGTGGCTCCTTGACTAGAATTACTGTTTCGAGCTGTCAGATGTAGGTCAAGAGAGCTATAAAAATATCTGCAACCAGACTTACCTCTGCCAGAGCCTGCGACTATTTATTTTGGGAAAGCAGGTAGTCAGTTCAGTCACTTTTTCTTACTTACATAAGACTGGAAAGTATGATGTTAGAGAGGAGATAGTCCAGGTGGGATTTTGTTGTAGACCGCTGAATGTGTGTTCTTATCACTATTTTTAAGGTGTTGAAGGTGTTTGCTAACCCGACCCGACATAACAGAGGCAGACCAAACCAACATGTTCTTTCTGGGAGTCAGCAAGCTCCACAAAAGCCTGAATAAAACAAACAAAAAAACCCTGTACTCACTCCCCCAGACAAATGGCCCATGCAGTATGAAATAAATGGACTCCCATAGCTGACATGACACGGAGATATCTTCTGTCAGAGAAATCAGTGTCCATCACGCACAAATTGTCTGGTCCCTCTTTGTTTACCGTAGCAGTGCTTCATTGTGACTTTGCAACACCCGTTGTGCTGCTTTCCCTCACACGCTGAAAGAGACATAACATAGAGACAGAATATGCTTGCCACTTGGTGCCTCAACAATACTTCAAACTGATTTGTGCCAAATACCAAATGCAAGTCAAATCTTGGTGTTCTTGAAAAAAAAATTACATTTACAAAAAAAAAGCTCTTTGATATGGCTGAAATAATTTGCTTAAGCATTTTAGAGCTGGAAAATTATGTCACAGCTCCCCATGAATGTCCAAAACACGTACCTCAGCAGGAGCACTGACTGACATATCAAGATGTAGCCCATTATAAATTCTCTGGGGAACTGAACTGAATTGCAGATGAGCTTTGAATTATGCATCAACTGCGTGATGACATCACCCCAAAAAACACACACAACATCTCTGCGAGAGAGGTTATGTCCTCTTGTTATATTCACCTAAAAATGTTTTTGCTACAAATCACACATCCACTGTTATCAGAAGATTCTTACAGTGTAGTGTGTTTGCAAGTTCAACCCATCCACTGTGAGAATGCGTCCTGTACCATCATTCAAGCATAGGGACAAATTAAAACATGCATTATTGGTTTAATAGGAAGGGTCACACATTGTTAATCTGTGTGGTACACAATGACTTTGTCATGAGATGTTTTCAGCTCAGTCGTGTTGGCACTCTGAGTTTGGTAAGCAGTAATTGGAGAAGGGTTTTCTTCCAGTGACCTCATTATCCCAATTAAATTTGTAGCCTTCTCTGAAAACAGTTCGTCTCACAAAGTGATGTCTGATTATCAAGTCCAAATGAGGTTGAGAGATGCAGCTGAAGAAGCAGGGCAGGGGCATATATATGGCTGTGCCTTTGGCAGTTTGCTGCAGTGGGTTCTTCCTCCTTTAACCAAAAAGACCCTTAAACTCCTGAAAAGTGTAATAGATTATAAATGTTTGGGAGTTGTTTGATCTTGAATCACCCATGTCGTTTCTTACTGACCAATGCAAGTCTTAAATATTACAGTAGCTATCCAGCGCTGCAGTTGTCTGTCATATAGGGTCTGGTATGAGCGCTGCAGCAGCGTGGTTGGAATGTTCTCCAGGATCACTTTACCAAATATGCAGAACTTCTAGTTTGTTTACAGTAACCTTAAAAACTTTGTCATACTTCCGGACACATCTTTGTTCTTCAAAGCATGAAACTCGAAGAGTGGTGGGTTGGTTGTGTTAATTATAAGCTTAAATGTGCTCTCATGGAAATGTAGATGTAACAGATAGCAAACATGCAAGAAACATTTAGATCGACTGTGAAGTGCCCTCACAAAGTCCCACAATGGTGCATAAATAGTAGTGTCCATAGCATGTACACTGCCTCCCGCTAAAAATCACACAATGCTATGTTTTGACTTTGACAGACGTGAAAATTATTCATGCAACACTACATGTGACAAGAAATAATCATAAATGACTGAAATCTCCATTTACTGCTCCATTTACTTTAAAGTGAGATTCAGATTGAGAATGAGTGAACGAGTGAATGATTACGGACGCATGCTGAGCTTGTGTCATGTTGTTCAGACCGTAATCATGAACAGCTGAGTCGGAATAAATTGCTCACCTCAGCCTCCTAGTTTTAGTCTGAGATAACTGGAATTTCGGGCGCCCATGATACGTGTCAACAAACTACTGCCAAATTGGCTGCAAAGCCACCATCAAAAGCAGTTACATTTAAATAATATATCATATAATCAATAACATTAACAGTCATATGGTTGATTCAACTAAATCAGAAACAGGTATACACTATTTGTATCTGGTTTCAATTGTTAACTACCATCTAAGAATCTGTTAACAGATTAAACATAGCCAATTAAGGCACGTTAAATCGTGACTACCACACTAGAGGTGGCAGTAACCATTTTGGAAGGATATGTGGACAGAAGAACGGAAGTTGTTCCCACCACATGACTTCAACTTTTTGTCAATTACCATGTAGCTTTTTAGCGATACCAAAGGCTTTATACCAAAAGAAGAACCAAAAGAAGAAGAGATACTGTTTTTACCACCTTATGAGTTTCATTCCATAATGGTTCCAACAAGTCTTTCAAAGTGTCATAATAGTTTGAAAAACTGAGTTTCATGAACTGAGTTTCACCTTCATGTACAGTAGCTAATCATTTTGTAAGAACACATGGCATGTTTTCCACACAGTAGAGATATCATTTTTAATTGGAATGAATAAAGCTTCATACCCTTCTTGTCAAGTGGAAATGCATTCTTAACTTGTCAGCTTTGAGACTGTTAGAAAACGGCATTGTTTTGAGGTCAGTGATGATGTGTTTTTGAGTTTATGAATTGGGTTTGAGTTATTTTATAAAACCATTATCCCATAGAGGAGCGTAACTGAACAATCCAAAATGCACTAAAAGAAGGAACAGGATTTTACATGACAGCACATAGGAGATATGCAATTATGTCCATTTTGAATGTTACATCACACTAATGGGTTTAACACCACAACACTGCTCTTCCAGTCTCACATCCACATCCTCTAACCAGCAGAAGAAAATGCAGCAAACAATCAACCCCTTACTTGACAGTTGTCCTCAAAATTGCACAGTAACTGGTTGATTGAGTTGAGGCCATTTGCAGACGACGACCTCAGATAGAAGGGGGAATCAATGCCTGTTTGTCCACTTCTTTGCTCATTAAGGAACCTTTATTCATGTCAGGGTCTGTATACGACAAAGAAAGCTCACAAGTGCACATTTTCAGTCCGAGGAGGGTGGTTTTTCTCCTCCTCAAAGCCCTCCCCTCATCGAAATTCGCCTCACAGAAAGGCTGTGCCAGAGGCCAAAGTCTTGACAGGGGTAGCCCAGTAAGAGGGAAATCAAACGAGTCCCTTTTTTAGGGCCTGGCTGGCCAGCCGACCAGGTTGCCGGATTGTCTATCCGTCCTTAATCTGTATCACACCTTTCCAGTTCAGAAAGAAAGGAAGGCAGCCTTACTGTCCATTCATCATCTTTAGTGATTCGGGGTTTTGTCTCTTGCCTGTTGGATGTGAGTCCTTGGTTAGTCATAAATGCTGGTAATACCTGAACTGTGCAGATTGAAATCCTTTCAGGCTTTTCAGTGGACTTGTCACATTCATCTTGGAGCGTAGTTAATATTGAACAGGAGAAAGATGGTGATAAATGTTGGCAAAATAGACCTGCAAACAGGTGTCAGGTGTGGATACAGCACAGTAATGTAATCTAAGCCCACTGGAAGGCCTCTGTTACCAGTATAGACCTAATATCGTCAGTGCAATTGAAGAGTCCATGTTTTTTGTTTTTTGGGGTTTTTTTGTTCATTAAAATCTAATGAAAACATGATTGCCTTCATAAACCTATCAGAAGTAAATGACCCCCTCATTTAAGAAGGTCTAATTTTGTGGTGATGGGCGCATTTAGACCATTTTCCGTTGCAAATGACATGGCATGTGCAATGTCACACATAGCTCCTGTACATAACTAAACAGGATTTGGTTGGCCGTTCTGGTTTTAGTACTGTCATATAAGTATGTATTTTGTTTCCAAAGTATTTTTTCACTTTAGTTTCAGCATTTTCCTACAAGGAATGTTATTATGTTGAAAGAAATAAGAATGGGATCAACTGACAAACTGATGCTAATAATGCCAAAGACGCAAACATGTAATCATTTCTGTTTTTTAATTATTATTATTAAATAATGTATTTATTATTTAGTGAGCAAAACACAAAAACTTTGATTCCTTGTGATCACACAATAATGTTGCAAACTACCTGTCAGTTAGTTGTGTACTTGATTCTGTAATTCTGAGGTTGCGAGGAAATATGTAAAGATGTTTTTATTGTTATTGTCTTTCATGATCACCAGAAAAAAAGTATGTTTTTGTCCATGTTCTGACCCTTTGCAGATTTTTTTTGAAGAGTTTTAGATTTTGTGAATGTTTTTTCTATTGCCACATATTTCACTTGTTTTATACAGTAATGTTGCATGCTTTGACTCTTGACTTGTTAAGCCAGTTTAGAGTATTTTTTTTCCAGCCCTTTTCTGTTATTTCCATTGGGCGGCAGTGCCTCTATCCTCAGACCTGAGCTGCACTACATTGCCTGCTAGCTCGTGCACTCTGTCTTTAGTGTAAGCCAGTACCAGTAATTCCCACATTGCGATATTACTCTTTTTTTTTAAAAAGGGCAGAAGGATGATTTCCTCATGTGCGTTCGTTGGTAAGGTTTCAGGCAGTGCGCCATGTAGAGGATGAAGACTCCAGAGGAACGCAGGTCTTCACAGGAGCTTTCACATTGGTACCAGGGTCAAGTCAGACAGTATAAGGAAACAAAGCCTCTGATGTGTCTTTCAAAATAAAAGCGTCCAGGCGCATACGTCCGTATTGAGAACGGTCCTAAGAGGGTAAACAAGTAATCCGTTAAACGGTACTTGTGAGATAAGACTTGTGAGAGAAGACTTGTGAAATAACAGATTTGGCAAGAAAAAACAGCAGTGGACTGCAGTTGTTACCATTTAGAATCAAGTTATGCCGCCTTAAACTGTATGCTTTGTGAGAAATGGCATGCTCTTATTTTCGTGACCAAATCCCCTTATGTCCTGTACTGTCTTGGTCAACTTCTGCACACTCGACGCATCTCGCGTTGATACAGCGGCGCTCTGAGAGAGAGAGAGAGAGAGAGAGAGAGAGAGAGAGAGAGAGATAGGCATCCGCTGTGTCTTTTTCTGCACATCACTTTGGAAAATTGCGCTCGTGTAGTCCTGCTAAACGCGGTGCTCACCTGCCGGGGCTGAGCAGACTGATTTAATAGGATAATCAGACTAATTGCCTCCTCTGATATAACCTTTAATTTATTCTGTCGACCATTCCCCTAATCACTGTCATGTCATGATTTTCCTCATTTTCTTCTCTCCTGTTGTTTCAAAGTGACCGGCTGCAGGTGTTTTTGTGTTCTGATTTGCGCCAGTCAGGGCTGGCAATATGTAATTTTGGAATAGACGCTGCGGGGTTTTTTGGAGAAGTGGACTATTTCAAACCCGGGATTCCTTGTTTTTCTTTTTTAAAAAACGTTACTGTTTTACTCTGTAGACCAGAACAGATTCTGATACACCGCGATGGTGTGGGGCTATCGGAACTGACAACAGAGTGTACGCTATCATTTGGAAACTGCTTGTGGGTAAGTTGCATTTATTTTTTCCATCCTAACGTTTCCAAAGTTGGTTTGATGCTCATGTTGCCTTCTGCGGATATGTTTGGACCAGTTCGTGGACATAAACGGTTAATAAGGATGACGCTGACATTTCACATGCACAGATTTGCATCACTTATCGACGCGCTTTGACAAACGAATTTATGAGCTCATGTGGCCCTCAAATTTCACATTTGGAGCGAACGTGTTTTCCCCTCAGTTACGCATGAATCCCAGTCCTTCTTATTGCTTTAGTTGCGGAGCCTGCAAGTGTTCACGGCTGCAGTACGACAGCAAAGTGGGCTGCTGAAGTCTTCTGTATTGTTTTGTAAAACCTAATTATCCAAGCAGAGCGATTATGGTGGTTCGGTGGTTAATTTTACGCTTTTATTTTCTCTTGGCGTTAATTGTGTAACACTGTGCGCATTTGCTTGTCGCTCCAGTGCATCAGCTGTGTGTGTGTGTGTGTGTGTGTGTGTGCGTGTGTGTGTGTGTTGGGGTGTGTGCACGCCCGTGGAAGTGCGCGGCTCCGGTGGGTGTATGCAATGTCTGCACGTGTGCGTGCACAAACCCAAAGTGCGCGTGTGTGTCAGAAGAGGGAAGCCAGAAGAAGCCCAGCTTAGTTATTTCAAAATATTTCTGCTGAGTGATTGCTTGGGGAGTCTCTCTGTGGCTGTCCTCAGTATTTGCTTGTCTTTCCTCTGCTCTCCCCTGCTTCCCTCCCCTGCTAAGATGGTTGATGGCCTATGATTGTCCAGATGGATGTTGGAGCTCCACTCTGGCTCTGACCAGACTGGGATTTGCCAGTTAAACATATTATGGAATCAGGAAGTGATACTGATAGAGTCAAAGTTAAAGCAGATGCCTTCCTTCTTTCCCTTCACCCACTACAGATGAGTTACAGAAGGTGCTGGCCTTGCAGGTGGCATCTCATCGTTTTATCAAGCAACAGCTGCTGTGGAGATGTCTTATCTCATTTCTTTTTGTAAATCTATTACAAACCATGACCTGCTAAGGCCTACAGGCAGTGTACATTACATTCAGCCAGGACCTCATTAATTGCATAGGATTTTCTAATTTGGTCAACTTTTGCTCCCCATTTCAACTGCTCCAAAATCTACTTGCATCGTGCTCTGCTGTAAATCTCTCCACTCCAATTTCTTCTTGACACCTTTTGCTTTAGGTGATATCTTGTTGGTTTATGATGTTATTTTTTTATAACATTCATCTCCGACATCTTGGGTTAAGCTTTGCCAAAGGAGCAACTAGCAGCACATGAATTAATAGGTAAGTGGCAGCGGCCACTAAGTGGAAGCCCTGCAGCTACATATTGAGCTGAGTCGAGTGCTCTCCCACAGAAATTGATTTAGACAGAGATTATGTCATCCACCATTGGCACTTTTTTATGCTGGTCAAGTTTACCCGGCGGCATTGAATTCCTCCCCTGCTCCCTGATGAATTAAGTGTAGGTTTAAAGGGCATGTTAATGCACCAGTAAAGACGTTGTTTCATTGGCAGGTTTACTACAATTTTGAATACTTCATCATAGGGTGTGTGAATGCTTCCCTTTCTAAACCCAATGGATGAATTCCCACACTTGAACATCAAAGCTGCAGGCAGTTCTGCAATATTTGCAAAATCACTGCAATGAGTTACTTGTTATTTGTGGTGTTTACATCATGATGTGTCATAAAATGTAAGTGACAGAAAGAAAATAATCAACCCTATGGTTTTGCCAATAATAACTGAGAATTAATCTTATTTTCCTATTTCATGAGGCAAACGTCACATACCCTAAAATATGCTAAAACATACCATGACAAGCATTGGCAAATAGCACTTAACCCCATTGAGTTTACAGAGATCTCTGGTAGACAGAAGGGTCTGAAGACTTCACAAGCTTTTCCCCTTCCTGTCTTGATTGATACTTTTAATTTCCAAGGAGCTGTCACCAAAGCCTATTGGCCTTGGCTTTGCAATCACAGGACGGGCAGTCATAGGCTTTCAAATGAAAGAGTTCATTAATATGGTGGGAAATAAGGGTTGTCTTGCTGTGGAATATTGGCTCTATGTGAGGAGTGATTGGAGCAATTGATGAAGATTTGTGAGCAAGAAAGTTGGAGAGGAAGTTGAGAGGTGCCACCTCAATCATGGCTATTAGATTACATTAATAAGACTCAAGGGGAAATGAGTGTACTGACAGGTGATCCAGCTTTTGTGTTTATGTGTGTCTGACCATGTGCATGTGTGTAAATATCGTACTTAAGCTTGAGCACCTTCCATTCCTGCTCGGAACTGCTGTGCAGACTTATTGACTGTTGTGAAATCTGAGTATTAGAAGCTGTGGACTACATGCATAACAGACACTCTCTCCATTAAATCTTTTGAAAATCCAATTCCCGTGAAGATGAGATTCCTCTTTCCCCCTGCCTTGTTCCATTTTCCATCGCAATCATTGAGCATCGATCTGATTCAAAGCTATTTATTTTTGTTGCAGCCATCATGTCATGAATTGACAAGTATGGTAGATCAGGTAGATTACAATATGTCTGGGCATGTTGCTTCGCCCATACAAAGAAGAGTCATGGTTACCAAAGGTGTATACCTAAATTTCAATCTTTGGAAGGACTGTTCCAGGCTTTAGTCAAAAAGTGTTTTCAGGTACAACTTTTATTGCATTGTTTTATCTTAGCCAAGGTGCCAGATTACTTAAGGAGAACTTTCTTTAAAGCAGTGGTTGTGCCCTTTTTTGCTTGTGAACCCTTTGAAAAAAGCAGTGTCTACTTGTGGCCCCATCATAGTTTGGTGGTTTCTGTAACCAAATAGCAGTAACCAAATGGGGTAAATGTATGTAGTATTTCACAAGAACATTCTTTTATATCACGCTAATTATATGCGGACCCGATGGTTGGAAAGCATTTTTAGAGAATAAAACAGGTTTGGAGAAATATTTTAAATAATTACAATCTCTATAGTTAATTTCTACGACTCTATCTTGGTATCAGGTATATATTTATTTTATTTTTGTGAATGATTGCTAGAATGATTAATCGATTAATGGATTAGTCATTTGACAGAAATATAATCAACAATTCTGATAATATAGCATTAGGTGTCCAACAAAACTATTCACTGGTTCCAGCTTCCAGAGTTGCAGGGTTTATGGGTTATCAGAAGTAGTGATAAGAAGCTTTTTGTTGTTTCTTTTCATAGCCTAATAGCAGTGAATTGATAAACTGAAAATTAGACCACCTGATAATGAAAATAATAATTCATTGTGGCCTTAGTATAATTTATTAAATAGTTGGACTGCTTCATGGCATTGCCAAATTTTAGCATCAATATGAAAAATTTCTTTGGTTTGGGTCATTTAATTTCCTCCTTGATTAGCCAAAAACAGACACACCGGTGAGATTATTTTAGCCTTAACAGTTTCTCAAGTAATTTTCCAGAAAAGTTATGAAATAACTATATATCAATATATTAATAGAGAATAACTTAAAAGGATAACTCAAATCAATAAGTCTGATTGGTTATTAGCCATCAAAGCTGTAGATACTGGCTACGACGCTAATTCCTTTACACGATTGGACATCACTCCGCTTATAGGAAGAAACTCTAATCGCCCATCCCTAAAGTATACCATCGATATTTATGATCTGCTTTTTTTTACTAATTGGATCTCACAATAAGTGAAAATACCTCCCAGGAGGACTCGAGGGAAGTTTTGCACATTCTAATTCACAACAGTCTATAACAGATGTCATTATTTACGATTCACCAATTCAAAGTCCAGCCTCCCGTAGTTATTGTTGCTAGGTCGGACAACAATGACAAAAAGAAACATGGCAATGTTGTTTCTGATTAGCCAGGTGCCGCAGTGTGTATTAGGTTTCTGGGCTATGGGTAATATAGCTTCAAGAAGCCGACAACAAGGAATGCAGTGTGCGATGGAAGGATATATTGTCGCTGATACAATGTTAACTTTTATGAACAAGGCAAAACGAGACAAATTTAGACTCAATGGTCTCAAGGTAAAAAGAGAGAAGGCCACAAATTCTTTGTGTAGACACAAAACCCGAGAATGACAAGGCTATCGGTCAATGTTGCTCCTGCACTGCTAGGTAGGTGTCCCCTTTTCACCTTCTGGGGATCACCAAAGTACTCTGATAATTCATGTCATGGGGCGGCTGTGGCCTACAGGTAGAGCAGGTCGCCCACTTACCGGAGTTTCACTCCCCGACTTCGGCCAGCCCGTATGTCGAAGTGTCGAAGTGTCCTTGGGCATGATTCTGAACCCCAAAATACTCCAGAAGGCGTGTGTGTGTGTGTTTTTGTGTGTGTGTGTGTGTGTTTTTGTGTGTGTGTGTGAATGATTAGTTTCTTTCTGATGCCTTGATGTAGCCTCTGCCATATTTGAATGTGACATGTAGTGTTAAGCACTTAATTATCCATTTACATGTCGCAAGTATAGAATAGATCAACAAATAGACAATCAGGGTGATAAAATTATAAATAGATTGTAAATATTTATAAAGAATGGATCTGGGAGGACGTGGATCAACTTCCATGTGTTAGCAAAAAGACTTGAGCCACGCGACCTCCTCTCCGCTATGGAGACCTGGAGGTGTACATACGGAGTTCAATAGAAGACATTTGCTTTGTGCTCTAATCTGTTTCCCTCAGAAATAGGAATCTCAACCGCTTGTATCCTTTTCAGAACATAGTAACCTTGATTACTTGCTGATGGAAAACTGGCCTCTATGGAAAAAAAATGGCCTTCAAAATTGGCCCCCCATTCACTTTCTGGCCCCTGAGCTCTCTGCACACCCTTCCCTGCTGTTATTCAGTTGAGAGGTATCAAAAGGAATGGTCTTCCTTGCAAATCATTTTCATGGGCCACTTATTTTTTAGACCTTGATCTGAATGCCTTGATGTATGTATGTGAACAGAGCAGAGTGTCTGCCACTGCTTTATTTACTTTCTGCATGTAATGGTATTCTTAGCCTAACAGAGCATCCCTTAATACCACAATAATAGGATGGTAATGGCATCATTTCCAACTGTCTCTTTACATTGCTCTTGAAAAAACATATGCTAGCTATTCTGTGTATGTATGTATGTGTGTGTGTGTGTGTGTGTGTGTGTGTGTGAAATGCAATTTAAAGTGCTTTATTTTCTCATTTGTTACAGCAGAAAATAAAAGGGCTCGGGGTCAGCCACAGTGGAGCAAGCCCCGGAGCTTAAACATTATGCTGGTCAAGTGTAACACGGCTAAAATGAAGAAAGAGGCGATATAATACTTGTGTTGGACTTCCTCTGATGAAGCGGCCATCTGAGGCTGATCAATTACCTCAATACACAGTATTTTTCTTTGCTAGGGGCAAGTGATGTTTAAAATGAATGCCTTTACCACCCTTTTTAATCAGCAGTAACATGAGAAGCCCATTGCTGTAAGTAAGAGGGCAGAATTATCATTTTTATCCTTTTCTTTTCAGCCCCACTGTCATTGTGCCATGTCTGGAGGTGATCCTCTGAGGCCCATCCAGCCTAGAATGATGAAGTTGATGTGTTTTAGATAGCTTTTAGAGAGATGTGGATAGAGGATGGAAATTGCATGCCAGGGGAAGCAAAATGAGCAATTTTTCCTCCCATTTCCCCTCCTCTCTTCATCCGATCTGTGCTTACTCATTCATGAAGGCTTTGTTGTGACATTCCATACGTTGGTGTGGAGATAAAAAATAGCACAAAATGCCAGTTGGCAGGAGAAAAAAAAGGGGAAAAGACTCGGACTACATTATTGTGCAGGCTAACTGCATAGCAGAAGAGATAACAGCTGTCTAATGTTATCAAAACACTATTACAAATATCAATCTTTATTCACATTCTGACCTGTATTCTAAGTGGCTGGTGTTGAGATATTCAGGGAATTCAGCAGAGCCTTTTACAAGCCCCTTTCGGATGGTGTGGTCTCTGTATAAAATATGCAGCATCAACTTGAGAGGGATCACCGTACATAACCATGAACACATACTATGTGCATATGGTGTATGAATGCATAAACTGTGCTTGCTTCTGTAGGTGATATTCTGATATTCTTTTGCACCAAATTCTCCCGTTTGAGCCAGGCAGGACCTTAAATAGAACAAATACATCAAGGGAGTAATAGTGAGTGAAATCAAGAAGCGCTTCATTAGCAATTCTTCATTTGTCATTAGTAACTACAAATGCGACCTGGGGCAACATGGTAATTACAGCTATTTTTATACATATATTTCGACCTGCCTCTAGTACTAGATGGGTCTAGTGGTGTAGGATTCAATGGAAAACGCAAGTGGCTGTGCAAGTGTGGGTGAGTTGCTCTGTTATGTTATGTATTCTTATAAATACGATTCAGGAAGTTTAGTTTGACTAACTTGTACATGAATTTGATGGATTATTAGATGCCAAAAAACTACACTCTGCGATTTGGAAGACTATGGGAGGATTTTACAGCTCTGTAAAGTTATCACAGATCAGTAATTGTATCCTCCATGGCAGTTATTTGTGCAATAAACAATAAATTTACCTTATTTATGTAACAATATAATTCACCCGGAATGTAAAAAAATTTGATTGGCCTATGCAATGCTTTGCCAGATGACCATCCAGTGCATAGGATAATTAGTCAGTGCCAGAACATTTTATTTCAAAACCTTTTCTGCGATTGCCCCCGTTTTCTAGCACCTCTTAATATATTATGTGAGCTTTGAAATGTAAAACCAACATTATATACAGTTTGACCCAGTCCAGTTACATGCATGGCTGGCAGCATCATCTTTATACTCAGACATAACAATTCCAGTAATAATCCAATCCCCAGTTTGGCTAATGATGGTAATAATTTTATGCTGCTATGTCATCCTTTGCATTACAGTTGAGAGTGTTACTGGTGCCTTTTCTGTGCCTTTTTCCCAGCCAGAGCACAGCTCTGTTTCCCCCCTGCTGGACCAGACCCGCAGAGACCGGCTCTCAACAGGGTTCTTGATTTATGGGCCACTTTACAAGAAGGGCCTGGGGACGCAGCACTCCTTGTCCAACGATATTGAATCTCGGCTGCCTAGCATGGAGATGTGGGTCGTCTGTTATAGTGTGAAAGCTTATTTGCATTGCGCTGTTAAGCTCTCAGTGGTAACTACAGGATGTCTGCTCACCTTAGCACTTAAGTTTATTTTTGCTTGCGGGGCTGTTTGGTTCAGACATGTAAGGGACATTTTTGGAGAAAAGGTGCAGTGAAGACAAATAGCTTTCACACTGACAGGGTTGTGGGTGTGTCTTCTTTTGCAATGTGGAACCCCTGAATATATAGAACAGAAACAGAGTTACTTGCCAAGTGCTGTTTGTGCACCTGCCTTATGAGGAGATGTATGCTTTGCTTTGTTTAGTTTAAATGTCAGCATAACAGCCATATTCCAATCAAATAATTTCAAAGCCACATGCTGCTTCCATCATTATCCTCAGAATTGTGCATTCATCAATGATGAAAGCTGGGGTACTTTCAAGCAATGTACAGCCTCAATAGACAGATACATTGACTGTGCAATTTCAAGCACATTGTCAGTTGGAACAAAGACTTTGATTATTTGTTCAACGGCTTTGTTTGTTTTGTTGCTGTTGGCTGGATTGTGCATTTGCTCTGCTTTTGGCTCAAGTCGATTCTTCCTAGCGGTTGATTTGATAAGAAAAAATCAGCAAGATAAATGTTTAGCAGCCTTAATGATTATAGTTGCTGTAGGGTAGGTGTTTATTAACTTGTGTTAATAATCTGACAATCCTCTTTCATTCTCCCTTAAATCAGCCCACAGTTCTGCTGCTTAGACAAGACAGTATATTCAGCTGAAATGATTTGGCCAACTACAAACACTGCCAAGGCATTATTTGTCATTTTTGTAGGCCTTACTTTCTATATTTTTATGGTTTAAGAACATTTATGTTAGACATTTTATCTGTCCTGTATTATGTCTCCCTGTAATCTATAAAACACTGTAGTACTACAAGATCTCAACTATCCTGCTTCCTTTAAAGAGCAACAAAAAAAAAACATATCCAATGAAATCTTTTCCTACTGTTATACTGTAAAATATGCAGTGTTTTTATACTTTCTTAAAGTCAGAGCTCCTTGAAGAACTCCGGCTTTGATGCTCTCCAGTGAATAGCATTAGCATACTGTAGAGTTAGCTAGAGACTCGTCAGTTCAGCAGCAGATCAGTCTCAGTGTCACAGATTTAAATTTAGGTGTTGAGTAAAAATGTGTGTTAGAGGTTGTGTGTGAAAGAGATAAAGGGAGAAATGCTCCAGCCCGTGAATATCGTTGCCATTGGAAGTCTCAACCTCGGCTTGATGAATTTTCATTTGCTTTAGCATTGGGAATGTTTCTGTGAAATACACCTACTGCTGCTATAGTTAGATGTATCCAATGTGTCATCCAGAAGCTACTGTAGCGTGCTTCCTCTCGAGGTGATTCCTATTTCAGACCTTGAACTCTGATCGTATTCGAGAGTTTGATTGACACCGGCATACAGATCAAGTGTTGGGGTGGGGGGGGGCATGCGCATGAGTTTAACTGACTTTCTGGATTCTGTTACACAAGTAACTTTGAGAAAGCGCTACTCCTACTGAAGTGGCACATATCTTCTCACATAGCTGCTGCAAGAATGAACTACAAATTGTTGGATGAGCCACATTTCTTCTTACGTCAGCGTAAGTGTGCAGTGGCTGTTCTGACAGTATAGAGGGATCAATTTTGCTTTAAAGTTGTGACAGCAACTCAGTACCCCAATATGTGCAACATGATCTGGGGAATTGATTGCCTGTGACGTGTTTACAAGAAAAGTGTGTGTTTGAGCATCCTTTCAACGAGTGCTAAATGATCTGTGATGCAGCAAGAGAGCATAATCTTCAGTATCAATATGGCAGCATGTGAATCATCACTGTGCTGTTTTGCTATAAATCCATATCCATCAGAGTTCATTTAAAACTTTCAGTTTGAATAGCAGCTTTAGTGCCCATAGCAGCTGTGAGTGAATAAACAACTCTTTGACAACCTTAATAATTGTCTGTGTTTTGAAAAATCAACATCTATTAACACTGGAAAATTTGCTCTGCGGATGCGACAAATTGATTTAATCTTTTAAATCACATCAACACAATTTTATAGACAGTTATTGAGACAGTCAACTCAGTAAATCACTATGATGGAACGTAGTTAGTTTGTCTAAGAATCTACAGTTACCAGGATATTCCACAGTTATTTGCTTCTCTGTGTGTTTCAGTGCTCATCTCATGATACTGCCTCTCATGGTTGCCTTCTCCTCGTCCTCTCTTCTTCCTTTTCTAGCATTTATTCATCCTCTCTTCCCCTTTAACCTCTTCCTCTCAGTGATTCCTGCAGGCTCTCCCCTCCGTGCTATTAGCCCTGGCACAGAATATCCAAAGAGAGCGCTCCACTCATTTAATGTCATCCTTATTTCCCTGACAGCCAGGGAGGATAAAAAATCTAGTTAGCAGGCAGCTCAGGTAATGAGACTAAGATTTGGACGTGATTACAAAGACAGTTTGCGTTTGTGTGCATGCGCCTGTGTGTGTCAGAATTTGGTGAAAGTGGATTTTGTCAGTCTGACTGGTCGCTAACAGCTCCCACAACCAAAAATATAATTTGTATGTTGTATACTGTATCAGCTATATTTCACATACAGAAAGAAGTTTGTAATTTCTACATAGCTTACTAACTGTTGACGTCAAATGGCAAGCTAATATCCCAGTTTAATTCTAGGACCAGTAGTTTATTTGATTATTTGTTAGGTGCAGCTTTCCCCATACTGAATTAAGATTTCATAAATCTTGAAGAATACTACACAGCAAGTGTATTACAACAACAAAAGATTTCCTGAACCCAGAGGCACTGTGGTTCGTATTTTCAGACACATGATGTAGCCTAGCTAATAAGCTGTTTTTCTGTTGTATTTTAGGTAAAATGTAAATTACACGTGATCATTGTGGTGATAATACTGTCTTCACATGTTCCTTGTTAAGTCATTTACAACTTTGGATGTCATGGTTATGACCTTACAACTCGTGCTGAAGTTGTAATGAAACTACTTTTGTTGGTGTTGCTGTGGGGATAGGATAATTTTTGAGCTTCAGTGGTAAGTTAAAGAGGACTGCAATGCAATGCATTTTTTATCAGTACAAGGGACATAGCAAGCTTTGAGGACACTGAGGTCATGTTCTCAGTATTGTTTCTTGGATTTTGGGCGTTTCACCAAACTGTGTTCAACAGTTGCAAAACCAATTAAATTTAAAGGTATTGAGTATACCTTTAATCGCTAGAAGTATATCCCTTGCAATTGTGAAGAAGGCCTTGACAGCACTGAGATCACGGTGGAGGGAAATAAAATGTGTCATATATTGTAACAGTTCAATGAATATATAAAATGTAAAGATAGTATTACACAGAAAATGAAAAGAGCTTTGGCAACACATAGACGGATGGTTAACTACTCAAACATCACATTTTGACAAGCAATACAATAGCAGATGGTTACAATATGTCACTAAGTAGCCTTAAACTCATCCAGAAACAGTTTCTTTAATGACATGAACATGTGTTGTCCTCTGTTGTATCCTCACCACACAGAGACAAATTAGCAATTGATGAAAATACACTGTTGTATAATGTTAATACAAATAGTGTATGTCTTTCAGTGTTCCGTATTCATCTGTTGATTGTGCTTTGCTTTGTGCAGTGTTGTTTTCTTACTGTTGCCAGGGAGGAAATGAACTGTGCGTGCTGTGCGTTACACTAATGCAGAAGAAACTTTGATGTGAAGACATTTGCGGTGTTAAATGTGTTAGAGATGTCGATTGCATATGAGAAGCGTCCTCCTCTCTCTCTCTCTCTCTCACATCCTGCGTGCATGCCAAGAACATGGAGGCTTGTGGTTGCAGGGTTATTAGATAATCTAAAATGGAATAATTCAGTGAGGAGAGCACAGACTCGTGTGGGTGGGTGTGTGTGTGTGTGTATGTGTGAGTGCGTCAGCCAAGGGTGTAAGGGCTTGAAAAGTGTTCCTCACAAATAGAAATGTTAATAACTCACCAAGCACAGTACATATCAATTTTCCGACTGGAGGTAGGAGGAAGGGAGCAGAGGGGTGACATCGGGGAGAAGCGCTTAGGGATGGGGAGGTAATGACAGAGACAGAGAGAGTTTATGTTCATACTGAGTGTCACAGTGCTGATTATTTATTTCAGTTCCAATCTTGATATTTGATTCAAGGCATGTGACCCATAACGCTACTTTATACTGATTATATACATTTAAAATATGATAAATGAAGATGTAGGCTAATTGTTGACTCCCATGACTGCATGCAGGAAGACAAGACAACACAGGAAGAACAAGAAGAAGCAAAATGTCAGAGTTTTACACCTCAATTTAATCAAACTCCAATGCACCAACCTGATTTTTTTTTTCAAACAAGTGTAGCCGCAAAACCGGATATCTGTTATTGCTTCTTGCTGTCAGTTCCCATTGGTATCAGATATGGGTAAAATGCTACAAAGATATAAACAGTCATCCAGAGACATCCGATATGAGCAGTGGTTAGAATTTAGCATGAGGGCCTTCATTCTGAACAGCCTGAGAAATTGTGTGACAGAGCAAGAGAGACTTTAAACGAGAGATCAGTATGAATCATCATCTCAAAACCCACCTGGTGAGCTTTAGTAAAGCAACAAAGCCTTGGTCGTCCATTGCTGAAATACTTTGTGTGCGAATTTGAGAGGGAGATGCATTCTGCGGGGCCAACTTCGAAACCCCCAGAGTTTTGAGAGTGCCCAATTTCTCTTTCTCAACCCTCCTCAAAAGTAATTGAATTTTGGATGAATCCGCTAAAGAGGAAACACTGTCAGGGAGGGGTGAATGTGGATGCTCGAGGAAAAAACAATCAAAGAGTGAAAGGCAGGTGACAGCCCCTTTTGGATGAGCTTTTCTTTAAAGAATGGCACACTGTGAGATGCTTGACAGGATAAGCTTTCATTGTTGGGATTTCATATTTCTTTGGACATCCGGTATCCGTTCATTTGTTGAACGGGATAACTCTTCTCGCTTTTTTTCTGCTCTTTTGTGTTCCTGATCATATCTCTGACAGTTAGACAGCTCCACTGAATCTTTCACTTCTCACTAACTAATAACCATGTGCCAAAAAGTAAGACGATAGCGCCAATAATACATTGACACCCTTTTATGATTACTGATAAAGAATGGAGTGTTTGACCTTGATAAGCCCTTGAGTAGCTTGCTTGTTTAAACAGGTGGCCATCTTCTCAAGTACAAGCCATCGGCACTGGAAGCAGGGGATCAAAGATAAAACACATAGTCAAATTTAATATATGGAAAGCAGCCATTATGGAAACCAGTAGAGCCACGAAAGGCTCCTCAGCACAATTAACAATCACAAAGACGTGTGGTGAGCAATCATGTATTACAAAAGCAAGAATCCCCGCATCAATACATGCATGGCTGCCAGATTAGATCAACACCTTTTTATGCTTGCTTTGATCTCTGCAACAGAACCCACTATTGAAGCAGCCTCCCCTTTCCTCAGAAGACCAGGCACTTGTGTATACAGTTGGCTTGAGAAAGACCCTGCTGAGGGAAGCTTGCAGTGTACTAAGAACATGTGCCCAACATTTAGCGGATGACTTAATCCCCATATTTGACACATCACTCTTGCAGGAAAGCTCCTCACCTGCTACAAAACACCAAATGTCGTTCTTCTACCTAAGAAGTCTGCAACGTCCTGCCTTGATGATTACCCACATGTGGCATTCACCCCCATCGTTATGAAGTGCTTTGAGAAGCTGGTTGTGCCATATGTCAAAGAACCCCAACTGGATTGCATTTGGTGCAGGATGTCTTCTCCACTCAGCTCTCACGCCTTAAAAATAACAGGCCAACACTGCTGATCTTGCCAAACAACAGTCAGACATAGGTGCCCAATACTACCTTCTGTAATTGGATTCTGGCCTTTCTCACCAACAGACCACTGACAGTTTGGATTGGAAGAAACACCTTCACAAAATAGTGCTACTAAATACAAGCACTGTGTGCTCCAGGTTCCCTCGAACTTCCCTAGAGGGATAATCAAAAGTATCCCTACTTCTTAGATGACAACCTGGCACCACACACGTGAGGGCCAAGATCTGCAAGTGGATGGTGAAATCCACCCAGAACATCATTATCGTATTGTTGGCCGACAGAAAGATGAAGTACGAGTGCACAGCCCACAGAACAGTTAAGGACATCATGTAGTCCAGCCGAAGTCTTTTCACCCTGCTACTTGTCTGGCAGGAGATACAGAAAGATCCACAGACTGCAGGGCAGCTTCTTCCCTCAGGCTGTAAAACTCCTGAATACCACTTTAACTCCCCCACACCAAGACTCAAATGTCACCTACCTCTGCTCTACATGTTCCACTTCTGACTAATTATATTGAAATAGAGCTGATACAATTATTTTTTTATTTTTTTATTTTTTGATACAATTATTTGATAGAAAAGTAATCAACAGTTATCCTGTTAACTTTGTGAGGATTTTTTTATTCTAATAGTAAACTGCATCTCTTTTAGTGTTGGACTTTAAAGAGACAAAACAAGACATTTGAAGACCTAACCTTGGGCTGTAGCAAATTGTGAAGGGTATTTTCTGCAATTTAATAGAACAATTTATTATTTTAGTTTATGAAAATATTCTGCAGATTTATCAATAATGAAAACAATCATTAGTTTCAGCCATATATTGAACTATTTGAGTGTTTACAGGTAGTTCCTCTTTTCATATCATAGGCTCATAAACAACAAGCCAGGCAAGGCAATACATGTAACTGTTTATTGTAGCATATTGTTGGTGTTGTTGCATAACTCTTTCTCTTTTCCTTTAGCCTAACCAATAATATCTTGCTAATATATTTGTAGTATGTCACAATGTACATTATACAGCCATATGGCAGTCTTTAATAATGCCATTGTAACAATTAATTACACTTTTTTGCATCTGTTTTTTCTTTGCTCAAGCCTTGTATTTTGCAGCCGCTCCAATAATTATCAATGTTGGTGGGAGAAATAAGAGTGAAATCAGTGTCCTTGGAAATAGCTTTGTAACCCTGCTTCTAGAGCCATTCCCCTGTCATGGGCTGCACACAAGCTTGAAGCAAAGCACTACTTTATGTTTTAAAGTGTGATTCTCAAATATATGTAATCCCATAATCCACAATTTTTGCTCTCGGCACACATGCAGACATAGTGGTGAACCAGAAAAGATGACTTACTCTGTTTGCTCATCAGTATAGTTGGCATCAACACAAAATTAATTACCATGTATCGCAAGAGCACGGTTTTAACCTTTTCAGTGATAATAAGTGTTTGCTTTGATGTCTAGCAGTCCAGGATATCACTGTGAGCTGGAGGGAGACCGAGCAGAACAGTTTTTGAACACAGAGGAAACGACTGAATCACTAAAGAAAGAGACCACAGCTTTTGTGCTAATGTTGCAGACTTGCACCCAACATGGAAAACTAATTAAAAAGATAAGATTTTTGTGTGGTTGCGTGTAGCTTTTCAGAGGTGGCATTAGTTGCAGGAAGCAAGGGCTAACCACAATAGGCCTTTGACGAGGAGAACACTGTAGTGTCGCCATCTTTGGCTGCTGGCCAGTTTCGCATGCCTCTCTGAGTGTCTCAAGGGTTATTGTGGCTTTTCAGGGTTTCCCGTCAAAGGCTTTCTGATGCAGCTTTGTTGAATCTATGTGAAGCATCTTTGTCGTGACTGAAATGCCAATGGAAGAACCCTTGTAGCCTTCACGGACATCTTCTCAAGCTGTAGCAAAGATGGAACTTTAGCCTGTAGCAAGGAGATGAATTATTTGCCAAAAAGAAGAATTAGTCATTAACACTTCACTCATGAATTCTATTAGTTGCTTGGAAATCTAAATAAAAAGCTTTTAACGAACTTTAGATCAGTTCTATTTTATAAACGTAGATCTTTTCCTTTTTGTTCTTTTTTTTTTTTGTCAAAGTGTATCCGCAGTCAGGGTAGAGGGTATGCATTATTATGAGATAAAGCACATGATTCTTATTTGCAGCTTTGCAGCCTTGTTTTTTTTCCCTTAATGCCTACATGTACAAGCCATTACTAGGAAATGGCTTTACATTGTTGGTGAATCATTGAACTATTTATTCCAAGGCTGACAAAGATATTGTCAAGACAAAATTATATTTTAAAGCTTGCATTGCCCTAAAATATGAATAAATAGTGTATATTTCAATGATTAGAATATGGCTATGGTGTAAGCTAGATAAAACACGGAAACGTGTTCTGTTATGAGATATAACACATTAAAACACATTATTTTTTTAATAACTGCACAGTTATGATCATGGATTAACATGTACTTAAAGCTGTGAATGAAGAGATCAAAAACAAGCTTTTATTTTGATGTTCAGTGTTTTCAGTGAGCCTTAACAACACTTAAGTTTTGGGACCAACACGTATTACTTGAACACATTAAATAAACAAATATCCCTTATTGGAGGTACTGTTTCTAAATTAGGCTTCAGGCTTACTATGTTTGACTGACATCAACAGAAATGTCACTTTTTTCCCATAATTGTCACCAATATTGTCATTACCATCTACAATTGTATTAAATTGGACCACCATCTCATAGTAGCTTTCTTGTATGAAAAGCTGTGTATTAACTGAGAGATCTAAGTGGGCTCCTGATTATGTCATGTTGGTTGGGAGAGGAGTTGGATTAGTGTTGTAGGTGGTTGACAAAGCTGCAAAATCAGGGTCGCCTTGATAGAGATGCAGCTTGACATTTGTATCATCAATGGCCTCCCTCTGATTATAGAGGTATAAATAAAGCAGAGGCAGACAAACACTTTGGAGAACAGAATTTGCAGATAGGGGTGTTGGATTTTTTCCAGTTGACCTTAGGTCTTGTAAAAGTTCTGTAATTATTGGCTCAGAACATTGACACTTGCAGTTTTTTGTTTGTTTTGTTTTTGTTTTGTTTTTTCATTTTTAAGCTTTGATCCAGCTTTTCCGGCCAGAATCATTATCTCTTGGGTTTGTTTTCTGTTTTTGGTGCATTCAGTGTATTCACAGCCTGCTTCTGTACGGAATAATAACTCAGGATTTTGTTTCCTTGTAGGACTGGTAAAAAATGAAAGCTCCTATTCCTCTTCTGATCCTGCTTCATGCTGTTGTGGTCCATTGCCTGAAAGTGGTGTCAAAGAGAGGCTCAGGTAAGTCTTTTTTGTTCTAATTATAGAACCAATTGGACACCTGCTCAGTACTATTTATTTTACTTAGAGTGTCCCATATTTTAAGAGTTACATTAATTGGTACAGGTTTGATTCCCTGGGACCTGTTTTCTCTGCCTGAAAGCACAAATTGCGTTTTGGTCAACAGCAGAGGGATCACAGACAGGGCCTTGTGCTGTTGTACTTAGAGACTTGAACCAGTCATGATGAAAAACAGGGCTGTCCTGTTATTTAACAGCTTGATTTTTATTTTTTTATGTCCACAAGCACTAAGTTATTTCATTTGAGGTTCTGTGAGCGATGGTGGAATATTTCGTTGTTGATCTTTGCAGATGAATTGCACGGTATAATCTTGTTTTAATTAGTCGTAGAAGATAATAAGAACACAGGCTTGCTTATTCTTGAAAGGTTTGCAACATACCTCTTAATTACACAATGAGAGATCACATACACTTTGTCAGTTATGATGCACATACTCGGGTGGTCTGTAATTGTGTAAAGTTGGTCTCATGATGAATCTGCTTATTCTTTATTATCTCATTAGCTTAAATCTCCTTTTCAACAGTGTAGACTAGAGTTATTTACATTCTGGTTTAAGTGTTCTGTAAATGTGTATTTTCATGCTATTTGCCCTAATTAATTGTTTTCACAAAAGCACCAAAAAAGAGGTGAGCCAATGATCTTGATTCAGTGATTCCTCAATTCATTCCCCTAGGTGTGAAGGTCAATTGTGAGTGAGTAAGTGAATGGATGAATGAATTAAATGAGGATTTCAGTGAGTTACTTTCTGGATCAGTAAAGTACTTTGCATCTAAGGATGGAGCTGTGGTCTTTGTAATAAAATACGTATTTACATGGTTGTGGAACTAAAACCTTATGCCCTCTAAATAAATGATTACTTTCTACAAGAGGATAGATGCAAACTAGTGGGACAATCCACACTGGCTAAAATGAAAGTTTTGAAAAATGAAAGTATTTTGCTTTCCAGAGGTAGCTTGTGTCTGGGTTTTTACCCATGCATATTAGACACAGGTGCAGGAATGGCCCAAGGCTCATCAAAAGGTTTTTTGCTTTTCCAGCAGAAGTCCCTACGGGCTATCTCCTCAGATGCTTTCACGAGCCATTGCCTGGGGCAAGGATTTGAAACGTGTCCACTGATAAATGAACACCCCATCTGAGCCAGACCTCCGTCCTTTGTTCCTTCTCTTTTAGCTTGTACGGCTTTATTAGAAGCCATGGTGGTTGCAAGTTAGGGCACCATTGTAAAAAGGATTCTGGGCAATGAAAGCCAGTTTGAAATTGCATTGCTTTCATTTTTATGGAATGGGAAGAAACAGCGGGGGCGGGAAGGTGAGTATCCTGGTATCATAGCAGGTATATTTTCAAAGAAATGTTTTTGGGGAGTTTAATCTTTTCTTATTGATAAGATAAAACTTGTGTGGTTCATTTGGTCATATTTTTATTGTAGATTGGAGCAAATCAGGCTTATAGTCACATTTATAAAAACCAAAAAACGGTCACCTGGCGCTGCTTACATGTGGTGTACTGTGAACAGCTGTCAAGGTTTTACTTATAATGTTTGACTCTGATAAGGAAAATATAAATACATTTGTTTTAATGTTAAAATTAATGTTAAAATTTTAAAAGTCTTGCTTTTTATCTACAATTTCATCAGTAAATATATGGGGATTCAGCTGAAATTGATCAAACAGATTACTGCCTGTATCTCTAATAAAACAAACCAAGCTGCTGTAAAAATGTATTGTCTTTCGTATGCCCCTTTTTATTAAAAGAAATTCACTGTACACAAACAAACCTGTAAGCGTCAGCCCATTAAAGGAAATTAAATGGCTTGATGGACTCCCTCAGGGACAATGAGCCCACTATCTTCCTCGCTTTTCCTTTTCACTGGGATCGCACTTACACACAAACAAGCACTCAAACTTCAGAAACCCCTGCACTGTGCTGCATGTGCACCACTATTATCTGTAGATGATTAAATTCAAAACACCCTTCTTTGAGTAATGCTTTGTCTGCATTTGTGCTCAGGGTGTAACAGTGCAAAAACATACAATGCATATCTGCCATACTAATTCTCAGCATGTATAAGTAGAAGAAATGTATCCATTTGTCCTCTGCTGTGGTTCCTCTTTGTTAGAATGCTGATATGGCCTGAATGGTTGGGTGAACAGAATAATTGCATATATTTTTGCTTAATACAGCACATCAAGTCAGATGTTAAAGTAAAACCGCGCTCTTGGATGCTTCTACATTGTTGTTATACCATCAGTCAGTGATGTTCAATCTGTTATGTACAAGTTATTCCAGGAGTTATTTTGTGTTTGAACTCCATGCCATTTATTTGATCTGAAGCACCTTGTGGCTGCATTGCATTCTGGTTTGTCAAAGCTATAGTCGGTGTAGAAATTGGCCTTCATGATCAGTTTCTGACCTTTTCTGTGCAAAACAATGAATGCAGAAATAATATTCTGGCTCTGATGAAATGAATGCATGATTAAATATGCCACAAATGGATCTGATTTAATGTAGCTCTAAGATGTTTTCCGCACACTGTATGCATCTGTGTGACACTATGATTTGTACGCGTGACTAGTCAGTGTAATAAGCAACATACATCGCAAAATGCACCCAGTAATGCAAAGATCCACGTTACATACTTTTTAATCTTAGTTTACTGTTTACAGCAGAGACATGCTGCTTGTAAACCACCAGCTGTTTGTGGTAATTTCCACGACAATTAGAATGCACAAAGGAGTTTAACAGATTTGGTGCGATGGCAGAGGTCTAAAGATTAGAGAAGTGGGCTCGCCCCATCTTAGTGGGAAAATCTGCATGGGAAAAGTGAACAAGGGACCCAACTACTGTCAATTGGCCTTCAGCAAGACACTTATCAATGGTTTGCTTCTTTTTGTAGAGCAAATCTAGAACCCTTTGGTTGTACATGGCAGCTCCGTCTTATTAGTATGAATGCACTGTAAGGCTTGCAGCGTTCCTGGAAAAGAACAAGGTGGTCAGCAAACTTTTAAATGTTAAAAAAAGAGAGATACTGATATAATGATTAAGATATTTTAACCCTTTAAATATTGAAATAAGTACAACGGACTAATAAAAGCGTAGGGTCACAGGCTGCTGACATTTAAAGCTGAAAAACTGCTAGAAAATTATATAAATTTTATTAGGTTAGCTTTTGAGCTAACCTAATAAGCTTTTGATAAACATTGAGTGATTAGGACACTTTTTATAAGTAAATTCTATCTCTTTCTGGATTTGAGTGATTCATGGACAAAGTCGTGCTTTGTTGGCCAGTTTCTATTATAATTGCAGTCCTTGTTTTTTTTGATAAAAAGTTTCCATCTCTGGAAAAGGGTTGCGTTCTGTTATTGTCTTAAAGACACACAATTAGCCCCCTTGTTTGCCACTTGTGCCATACTATACAATAGCTGTTTGGGAGAACAGTGTGAGAAATCCCTAAAAGTGCCTGTTGGGTTGCTTGGCAGTGAGCTGAAAAGAGCAGAATCCTCTTTCTGTGCACCACACAGCTGCATTTTATTTGATATGAAATAGAAACTCAAGAGTTCATGTAAGGTCTCACTTTAGACTCTCTGAAGTAATAACTATGCATTTATTCTTTTTCTCACCTCTGAACATGGATTACAATCAGAGTGAGAAGGAGCTTCGGAGGTTACAGAGGATGATTTTTGGCAGACCTGAATACAGAATAGAATAAAAAGAGCATACACACACATTGCAAAAGTGACTGAACAGAACATTTCCTAAATACTGTTGCAGCTTTTTAAAATATATCATGGGCATCACCATTCATCTGCATTTCATTACGCCGTGAACCCTGCTATGTCTTCTTATCTTTGGTAGTCAGTTTTACTCCTCACAGCCTCCCGTACTTCCCAGGCATCCGGAGTTTCTGTTATCCCCAGTGGTTTACTGTAATGCTGCATGTCTTTTGATGACATACTTGCTGTTTTGAGGATTGGCCTTTTTGTTACGGTGACCACACGGCCAACATTTGAGATCTTGAATGGAACTGGTTTTCTTTTCTGGATAAAACTTGCACAATATTCTGTGAATTTCCTCTTGTGAGTCCACGCTGGATTTATTTATACCATCCATTAGACTTGAGAAAACAGAAAGTTTCTGTTTTATGTCCCAGATCAACACAGCAGTTAGGAAACCATTCTAAAAATGTGCTGTCAAGAGTTTTGTATTGTTCAGGGTTGATTTTTAATGAGGCAAACCAGGGACGGCATCACTGTCAGTCACCGACCATTTACCCCTGTGGACACTGCAGGCACAGGAGCTTCCAAATATTCAGATTAATCACACAAACAAGAAGCTCTTCAGTCTTTTGTCCACCAATTCATTGCCTCAACATACAACATACTCTCCGCAGTGTGTATTTACCAAAAGTTACCCCTTAACAAAACTGTTAACATATCCCCCCAGCGAACACTGATGACAGTAGTAGATGTACAATCATATCTCTTGACGTTGATTGAAACAAATTTGGCCTTTCTTCTCCCCTCTGCTGTACAGTCATTAGTCCCCATTTCTTCACCAGACATTGATGAGTCCCTAGACAAATGATGCTTACCTTTCCACACTCTCCCAGTAATTCCAGCAATATATTATCCATAACACTCACTCACAGTGAATGCATCATTCTGTTATTCATGCATATGTAAAAAGCCGGTCTCCGACATGTGTTCCCATTTAGAAATGGAATACAGAATCCCTTCTGTGCTTCTAGTTTCTATTAAGGATGGTCCGAGAGCCCGGCATGTCACTCTGATGAAGAGTAGTTGTAAATAAAACACGCCACGGCAACAAGACCTTGGTTCCCATTAGAGAGCAGCCGCTCATCATCCGTCTCTCCCCGTGTATTTATCTACTGCCGCTACAGTAGGTCCACAACATATATTTTTTCCTCTCTTCGCCGACTACTTCTTTTCACTCTTGCTGGAGGAAGAATCAAGGACATCCTGACAGTCACTTAAATTTACAGTCGTCACACCCATTGCAACGCACAACTCTGGGAGGATGTCAACATTAATACGTCAGTTAAAGGATAGAATCTTCCCCTCACATTAATGGGGCTTCTCGCAATTTGGCGAATAATAAGGCTTCTCTTAATTGGACAAGACAGTGATTCCTAACAGGGGACGTCAGCGCACAGCACAAATTCAATTATGGCAAGCCACTTGACTTTGTAATTGATATTAAAGGACGTTAAATATAGCAGGACGCTGTCAGCAAGAACTTTGATGGAGAGAAGGGACACAGCAGTAGCGACCCTTTCCACTGTCAATTTTTTACCCATGAAATCTACTGAATGTCAGATCATTCTTGCACAAATAATAAAAATGGCATTAGTAGTAATATAGAAGTGGCATCAGAACAACTATGCACCACTTGAGGTTGTCACTGATAACAGCTTGGGATGTAAAGGCTTGAAATTGAGTTAAAAAATCGTTCTTAAACAAATCCAGGAAACTACAGCTGAGATTGAAAGCTGAAACACAAGCTCCCCGCTCCTCTCTCTCCATCAGACACACATGCAGAGGCACACATCCGTAATATCCGTGGTTCATCTTCCCTCGGTCAATACCACATACCTGCCACAAATGTTGAATGATTGCCTCCACTGCACCGCCCGTTCATTGCGGGGGAGATTGATCACACACATGATATTTGAAATGAAATGGCTTGCCACATGGAGTTGTTTTCCCTCCCGCTGCTCGGAGAGAGAGAGAGAGAGTAAGAGATGGACCTCAACAAGTGTGCCAGATATAGGCCTCTTGACAGCTGAGGTTATGGCTATGGATATGGTTATGTGTTGGGGACACATGCCAAAGTCCTCCGTGTGTGATGGTTGAGGATCAATCACCTGATTTATGAGCCGAATAGTCTCTCTGTGGCCTGTTTCCTGACCTGTAATAATGTTACAATGCCACAGCAATTGAGAAAAATGCCAGGAAAGGGTGTAGGGGGCTGCATCTTAGTGAAGATCCAGTGTGTAGCTGTAGGTTGAGGTGTTTAAGGCTCAAATGCACTGCATTGTGTGTGGATCAAAGATGTATCCAGTTATGGCTATTTTTATTTTTTTGATGCTTTTGGGTTTGTAGAAGAAGTTCACCCACAGGCGTGTGAAGCCTATGGGATGATTGGATTTGGGTTTACTGAAATCCAGATTTGGGATATGGGGTGGACATGTGGGTGGAGCTAATGAGGACAGACAGCTGTCAGTCAAGCAGATGTGCCCCTCTTTTTGCAGGACATCAAGTTATTCTTTCATTTTCAGTGATTGCTGCTTACTGTATTTTAAAGCCAGTTTTTGTATGATTTAATGCTTTCTATTTGTCTAAACTGAAAAAAGCTTTTACTTCAGTCAGAGATGCAACAAAACATAGAACGTTTCTTACTTAGAATTGTCTGTCACTGATATCTGTGTTTTTGAACGACACTTAGTGAACTTGAGTACATCATTTTTACTTTAGTTGGCTCAACAAAAATGTAGATTTTATCTGCCTCCTTTTATAGAATTATGACTTATGTACTCCCAATAGTAGTAGTAAAAATTGTTGTTGTAAATACAGTAAGAAAGTTTTTCAGTAAGTCGTAGATTGAATGTCTCATCTTTTGACTATTGTTGTCTTAAACGTTGAGTTGAAAACTTGTATACAGATTCTGTGAGTGAAATACTTAAATTTTCTTCCCACCTCACTGTGTTGTCCTTTCCTCTATCTGTTCATTGTCTTGGAACAGTCTGCAGGCCTTCAACATTAAATACAATATACTGCATTATCTCCACTTTTAATATTTCTTTCTGAAAGATAATAGTGTTCACTTCAGGCTCCCTCAGCAAATTATGCAGCCCACTTTGGCAGCCAGGGCATTTGGTACCAATTTGAGAGATTATATGTGTGGATGATAATGAGCTTTCGTCCGAAAGAGGATTTAAACATGGAGAAGGCTGGCCGCTGCTTAATTTAAGAAAATCTGGCTCTCAGGTTTAAGGAAGAGGACTTTGGGGGAAATAAAACTCCCCAAAGAAAAACAAGAAAGAAAAACAGAGAAAATGAAAAGTGAATAAGTAACATTTGTAATAACTTTAGGGCAATATGGCCATAAACAGTAATGGTACCGGAAATTGTTTTAATTCTCCTTGACTGCTTGGCTCTCCCAAAGCTAAGTAGTCTCTCAGTACTATGCAAATCGCCTGGAGGCGGCGATGGGACTGTACCCAAAAATATCACACATTTTAACCTGGGGCTGCGCTGCATGATTAATCCATGTGGTAACTCCCCCTCACTCTGCGTCGCTATTTGCCTGTATGTATCTGTCTGTCTGACAATCATAGCACAATTCTTATGTATTTATGTTTATGTATGTCATTTCCCGCTTCTGTCACACTTGAGATGGCAGTTTGTTCTTTTCAGTTCCTCGGAAATAAAAATCCATTCATCTCAGCGGTCCTGCTGTCCCTTGTGATCTCTCTTCGTTTTCTCTGCGTTACCGTCTTTACGCTTCACCTAACATTTCTCCTCAACCTCCCGTGCATAGAAAGTGATGGTTATTGCTTCCATTGATTGGCGTCTTTCTCCTGGAGGCCAGACAGGACAGATGGATGTCTCACAGAATAATTAAAGCAGTACACTGATGCCTAATCCCATAATCATCATTAGACTTCAACTAGTTTAACGAAACCTGACCTCTTTTATTCCCATAGGAACACCTTTTTGCATCTGTGATTTTTGTTTGTACATCTTATTTGAAAATAGTACATCTCCTAATATGTAGACTGGAGACCAAATTCTATGCTCCCCCTTTAAATTACACACCTGCAGTATCTGTTTTGAGTGGAGTGAGATTGGGCTAAATGATAGCTCGCATCTCTCCTTTATAAAAAGGTCTATCTTGAGAGGTTAGAGCCGACCCTCCTCCTGTTAAAAAGACAAGTACTGAGGGTTTTTTTTCCTCTGTCATTTCTGGAAATCAAGACACACTGGTGATTTGATTTCTACTTGTCTCAGCCTTTGCAGTCTCTGACACATTCGATTCCTTTTTTTTTTTTTTTTCTCCCAGTGTTGCGACTCTTGGAGTACATTGGTTTTCTATTGATTAAAGCGCTAACTTTGTTTTGGGCTGATGCAACTTAGTTAAGTTTGATTTTTGAGGGGGGTTCATTGATTTGCATGGCAACACTGTCTCGTCATTTTCCAACTTTATCAGCGTCTATAATTGGCCTCATTCTCTGCCTGCTGGTTTTCCATCTAACAGTACAGGGATTTTACAAATGAATCTTTTTGCTGATATTTGTATGCAGAATTACATTTCATGAAATATCAGCTTTTTTCACACACAACTGTCACTGCTACACACAAAATAGCTAATCTGCAGTGTTTTGTTGCCATAACAATATATAAATATATCAGTTTGGGGAGGTTGATAGGGAAGGCGTGTTTGTATTTGTTAAGTTGATTGGCTTGGTTTTTCCAGAAACTGAGGGAATGGAAATACTCTAATGTGCACATGCCTTTATTATCTAATTAAATCAAGTGTTGACTCAAAGGAGCCTCATCGCTAACATTCATTTAATTCGGATTAATAAGTCAACTTTGTTACCATTTAGAAAATCCAGTTTGAATCTGTTTTTCAGCAATGAGTGTAGTAATTTCGCAGGGAGGTTGGGATATTGCAGTGTTATGGATCTTGTAATACTGGAATAGATCTTGTAATAGAAAAGATCAGACTCAGCTTGGTCAAAGACAACGTTTATACCTGGTATTAACATGCAATCTATGTCTGTATGTTATTCAACTAGGTAAAAAAATGTACGACGAAGCATGTCCAGGTTTCTTAAGCTGACTGTCAAAAAGCTACGAACAGCCCCATCCTTGACAGCTGCATTTCTTCAGGAGGCTCTCAAGGGGCTTCTTCTCTGGCTAGATTACCTTCATACAGTACAGTTAAGACAGTTAAATCAAGTGCTTTCGGCTGTCACTGTCTGCCACATGACCTTTCCATTGCACGTCATAACTTGTTTCCCTTGACCTGAGATGCACCAGATTTGTCCACAAGTCTGCCTACCTAATAAAATCTGATCACAGTAGAGGCAGACACAAGATAACGAGAACGCTTATTAATGCAGACATTATTATCCAGATACCGTGATCAGACACAGATGTTAATACCAGGTGTAAATAGGGGTCTGTGCCATGTTCACATGAGCATATGTTGTCAATCAAAATAAGGATTAGCAGGAAAACTGTAGGATGAGATGACTCATTGTCTATTCCCCCAGCTGACCTTGTAAACCAATTATTTACTTCAGATGATTGATATTGTCACTAGATGGGAAGTTTGTGGCCTTTTCCTGCCTTCAGTGTCGCCGTTGTGAAAGACGCTGCATGAATTGCGTTTTTTAATTAGCCTCCCCTGCACAATGAGGCTGTGGTCGCTTGAGAGGTGAAGTTTTGTTAATGCAGGAAGTCTCCCAACAACGTAGCATTTGATGAGGCTGTCAAGCTCTCTCGCGTCAGCCAGGCACTCAGCGTGTGGCCTTTTTCAATGCTCCTTTATTGGAAAGTTTGAACACATCCTCTCTCACTGTGTTCATTCCCTGTTCAGTCTCCCCATAGCTCAATGACAGCTAAGAACAAAAAAAAACACTACTCTCTTGTTCTCTTTGTACATTTTCTTTCCTTTAGTTTATCCTTTTTTTCCCTCAGTCTTTTTTTAGTCAAACTAGGAATGGTCAAAGCACAATCAACCTATTTCTGCAACAAGCAGAGGCACACTGAATCCTTACAGGTCTCAAGGGAGTCCCGCCAAGTTTGGGGCTTTTCAGTTTTCTTTTTTTTCTTTTGCAAGGGAGAAAGGATGTAAGCTCGCTTGCCGGGGAGTACGCCTTTGTTGGTTGCAGGAGACTGACGCACTGCAGGAGTTTTGGAAACAAACCAGGTTGACTCTATTCTCCAGGCTCTGGCTGCTTTTCTCACCACTGTTCTGAAGATACAAGCAGGTCCCATTCAAATCCTACTGCTTAGCATTTTTATTATAATTAGCAGGGAATTACCTGGTATTCCCCCCATAGAAAAGTATGTAATTTTATCCCAAAGTACCTATTGTTTGGGGAGAGAAGTGCTGCTTTAATTAAGACGGACCAAATTTGCTTTTAAAAATCCGCTCTCTTCAAAATTCTGCACAACTGTTTCCTGTAAGCATACCTTGTAATTTCATTTGGCACGATTTACAGTGAAGTTCCGTCACATATTTCCCTGCCATGTTTATTGCTTGCGTTTGATGTGGCGCATAGTTGAAATATTTAAGACCTCTTATTTATGTTCCTCCTGGGCCCAAAAAATGGTAGAAGATGGCAGTTGATTTCCCTGCAGTGCAGTGATCAATAAATTCTACATATCAATTAAGTTCCACTGTCATCTCCAAGGCCTCTCCTAGGGATAAGCCTCTCCCTGATCCCCTATTGGCCAATCACAGGGCCGCGTGGAGTTACACAGCCTCCCCCACAGCTCCTCTGCGTTCATGAAAACAAACATGTTCATCTAATTCTGTTGCAGAGGTGCTGCAGTAGAATTGTATGTTTTTCAGTGAGGCAAAAGTGTGGCATCATCAGCTGTAATTTTTGAGAAATATCTTTAATTTCTTCTCTTATTTCTTTTTGTATGAAATAGTGGCAGCTCTGTAAATGTGAAAAGTTCTCGGCTGTGGATCAAATAGCGATTAATTGCTTTTACAGCACCAGTAGCCTTCTAAAATTAGTTTGCTACTAATGCCTTGTTCTTAGACCTGAAAAGAGGAGTTAAAAAGAACAGAGACATGCAGAGGCCATTACAGAATGAGCCTCTTAAGTCATAACATCACAAGATTTCGGGTTAGTGTAGTTGTCGTAGTGTATATTTTGTCCTTATTGTGACAGCACAGAGGCTGCAGCATCCAAAGCGCTCTAAAAGTCTCTATTAACATCTTCTACTAACTAAGAGGCACTACAGATGTTAGTAGGCGTTGCATCCCTGTATCCTGCCGGTAGCCAAGCAACACGGCACACCGCAACCTCACAATTGCAAGTGTTTCTGCGGTCTCAGCATATCTCCTCACACAATCTTGCCCTCCGAAACCAGATTCCAAATTCTCCTTTCTCTGCAGCCTGTGTCTGGGTTGTGCGTGTGATCTTGCCAGAGGGTAATTAAACTGTTTCTGTTCCGTTCAGCCTCTCACCAAAGTCTCCCCCGTATATCATCTGACATCAAAAACACTTAAAATAAATTGCAGTATAGAAATGCAATGTTCAGGCAGCCAATTAAGTTTGATTCTTGAAGTGTGTAATGAGGCCCATATCTTAACTGTGAAGTCTGCTAGCTGCTGTTTGACAAAAGGTGTTTTTTTGTTTTTTTTCCATTCACATGGAGCCTAATGAGTAGTGTAGGTGCTATTGTTTCCCATCAACAAATCAGTTGATGGAAGAGAAACAGATCAAATAGCTAGATGAATGATTAATGCCCCTTTTACAATGGCCCTGAACTTACAATTTTCTCCTGGTAAGATAATAAATTAAAAGTGATGATGCTGATCATTTATTAGCTGTCATTAAACTGTTGTAATTATTTACAATCTACTGCTTATTTGTATCTGGCAAAACAGCTAGAAAAATTGATAACAAAGCAAAGCTGTTTATGGTAATGCCATTTAGATTTTTGACAAGTCATCTGTCCCAGTTCCAGCCCTGAAACACTGCAGCTCAAATACAAAATAAAAGTATCCAAATCCCATTCAACACCATTCATTTGTTCGGCATTGAAATTCAAATATGGCATTATTATACTGTTTAATGTGCCATGCCACCCTCAGTGATTTTTAAAATCGTGTGATAGAGGCATTTAAAGGGCCTCCTTTTGCTGTTTGCAACACTCTCTAAGGCTCTCTGTCTTTTTTTGTGCTCCAAGTGCCTGGTCTTGACAAACACAAGGACAGCTAAGGATTATGGTTCTGTATGTGTCTCTCATTGCCTTTAATATGCAAATGGGAGATTAGCTTTGGAAAGAAAGTGTTTGGCATGAGAGTTATTTCTACCAGGAGGTGATGCTAACCATTCACACCTTATTTTATTTTTCTTCTCAGGATCAGACTTGACCATTTCATCAAGAAATGGCATCCAGGGAGCTGTGCAGGACAATCAGGAAATATACATATACTGTACAAGAAATGTGCACTTGTCATTAAAGCACAGTCATGTAACCTATAGCATGAAGTGTTAATAAATCACAGCCGCTACAGCACATGCAGGCAAAAAACAAGGTTTCAGTAACATGACTCAGTATTATTAATTTAAGTCAAAGGCATGTGTCAGTATTTCATTTAGACCGCATGATTTTGAAATTTAAATGACTCTCTCTGCATGGCTCAGGCACATCAAACAAAATAAGAAAACTACATCTCTGCAATTCATAGCAAAAGCCAAATGCAGCCGGGTAAATGACTTTGGTATTACACTGTCAGAAAACCATTTCAAATGTGCCATGGGAAGCAATTCCAGCATTTCTTTTGATCTCCAGTGCGGAGGGGAGGAGGAAGGATTAGGAAACATTTCATATCATGGAATTGTGATCCCGGCATTAGAGCTATACAATGCGTATGCAATGTCAACATCTATAATTGAGTGATTTAAATGACCTAATTTTTTTTGTGTGGGCTACCTCTGCAGTTGTAGCTGCATCAGAACGTTTAACCCTTTCAAAATGCGCTTCAGGGTACCTAATGATGGATCCAAGCACCCATCTAGAACACCATCTAGAGATTGCCGCCTCTCAACCTCCTCTAGGCGTGTTTGTTAAGTGACCCTAAACTGTGTTCACCCAAGAGAACAGGAGATGAAGTGACTGCTACACTATGTGCTGTTACACATAGATAGAAGCGTGCTAATACACACTCAACACTTTCCAAAACAAAGTCTGTCAAGTAAACTATTTGTTTATTCTAAAACAGTCAAAGTCAATTTAATTTAGATTGAAAGCTCACAGCACTTATTTAATAAGTATTCAAGCTACATACACCTCTGTTGTTTGGAATATTGATTCTGCAAGCGCACATTCACACATGTGAGACAGTGAGGCGCAGATTATCCAATCAAACCTCCATGCTGACCGTGTACAATTGATCAGAGTATTTGCTCGGGGCTGACAACTCAGTGGGCATTCACGGCTTCTCAGACTGGCTCGGAGGGGGGTTAAGGATTATTGACTGTGGGATAAAGGAAGTAGAGAAATCTGCAGAATAGAGTCACCAAATAATTGGATTAAACAAACAAATTAGCCTGCTGAATGTATAATCAGAACAATGAAGCACCCGAAACACTTCCTTGGTGGACCTTTTGTGCCAATAAAGGACTAGCTGTTTGGATCCCAGGTTTTAAAATAAATGCATACAAGATTAAAGCTCTAGCAGTGACCCTGGGAGGTTGTCAAGAGGTATGTCTTGGCTAACTTGAAGGAATACATGACAATGATCTGTTTTGCTTTTCACAACTGTTGTTCCCTCCCCTAATTAGTCAGTGTGTGGATATTTTTCCCACAGAGGTTTTGTGTGCACATCCACCCTTAATGATTCAAGCCATAAAGGACATTCTTGCCATTCAGTCTTGGCTAGTTGGGGAAATGGCTGTTTTATATGTTCCTTGACCTCTTTCAGGCCTTCAGAATGGAGTCTGTGTGCCTGAGTGGCCTAATTGGGTTGACAGCACACTGTCTTGCCTCTTGCTCACATGCATGACATCCAGCTCTTTGACATAGCGGCCTGCCTCCGCAGTCCCTTGGCTGTCGAACAGTAGTAGCATTTTGAGCATTTAAACAAGCGATCATGGATGCCTCAACGCTGTTGACTTCACCAAATGCTTTTTGAGTATTTGCATTTTTATTGTTGAGTTGTAAACACTTACAAACAAAACCAACAGCGGATGAAATGTGGCTCAGAGTTAATGAATAGATTTTAATGGACACTCTATGAATGTGTTTGTTAATTTGCTGTCAGCGTGCGTGTGTGCGGTTTTAATGAAGTTGAATGAATTGTGCACCGGGTTGCTGGTGCGTGCAGCGTGATTATGTTGAATATGTTCTCTCTGTTGTGTGGTGCCAACAGTTTAAACAAGGGTGTGTAGGTGGAGGGATGCTGGAAAGGGAGGAAGGGCAAAGTGAGACAAAGGCAAAGTGGAAAGTACACGAGGCACTGGCTTCATGAATTCATTTCCCCTCTCTCCTGTGTCAGGGGGACCTCGTCTGAACCCATTACGGTGGTAACAAGGTGACATCAAGCAGTCTTGCTTCGGGTTCTGGCCTCCGGAGCTGTCTAGCTGGCCGTCTATGTTAATTAAGGGAGAGAATGAAAGTGTGAGGTATGGGGACACTGTTGGACAAAAACATTTAACTAGATGGTCCGAATAAGGACAGAGTTTCACTCTTTCTCTCAAATGAGTTTGCGGCTTCAAGGTGGAGCTAAATAATCATGCTGAGAACCTGATTTACATAGGCTAGTGATGTATACAGATCTCACCAAAGGCACTCAGACCATGAATTATTGAGGCCCTGTTAGGCCTGTCATGTTGAAGTCTTCCTAAATTAATTTCCAGATTATTATTATTTAAAGAACTGATGGCTGGTGCTCTTCTGAAATAATGCCTTTTCTCTCCTGTGCCAGTACTCACAGGTAGGAAGAATAAAACTGTTTGGTGTTTTAGTTAATCGGAAAACCACCTTTTCCTTTTCTGTCTCCCTTCTACTGTGGGAAAAGTGGCATTGGCGAAGTTCACTGAGAGAGCGTTTTTAGTGCAAAGTAAGTGGGCGATCAGGAGATGTCATCAATTCCAATGCATGCCAGTTGCCACGGAAACAGAAGTGGAGAGGCTTTTCTCAAGGATCCTGTTAAACATTTAGAGAACGCAGGGCTTGGAGAGACAGAGTGCCAGAGAGAAAAGAGAAAGTGGAAGAGATGTGTCATGGACAATTGTCCCTCTTTTCATCCGTATTTTTTTTCTCCTTAAATTATAAGTGTAAATTATGTGGGTAAATTTGCCCGATTTGGTTTCCAGTTAAAGGTTCTGTTTCTATTAACCAAGCAACACAGTTGGAAGTCATGAAATTATACAGCTCACAAACCTCTGATTTACCTAAAGGCATCATTTTTACGGTACAGTTGAATTTGCTAACTATGCCAATATCTCCTTAATATCTAAAGCAGAGATGAACCTAAATAGGATATGAATTTTATTGGTGCAGTACTTAAGTCTTAATAACCGCTTACGTAAGACAAATTGTTTTTCATATTTGGGTACTGCAATTCACACTACCACCCAGCTTGGTCTTTATCTGCACAAGTGACCAAAGCTGTAGCCTTGTGTGGCGCATCCTGACCGAGGAGCCCTTTTTCAGACGTAATCTGCCAGCAGACAGGTCCTAAATGGGAAAGCGGTAACAACGTGGGCTCAGCAGATAGGAGCTCTGTGTAATTCCTGTTAATTACTGTCCAGAAGGCGATAAGACCTGGTTGGAGAGGCTAAGAGAAGAGATAAGGAGGATCAAGGATTCACCTGAAGGATTTTCCACCCCTTGGGCAAAAACAGCCCATTGTCCAGAAATAGTCTAGTTTAAAGCTGCCTTGAATTAGTTGTTGTTTTTTCTTTACTTACTGAACAACTAATGGCACAGAATGGAACTGTTCTGACATTCATTTAAGAGCAGTGGGTGGAATGGAGGTTTTATCTATTAAGGAAATTGTTTTCCAAGCAAACAGACTTGCTGACTTGGGATGCTGTCATAATGTTTCCATTTGGTTTTTAAAAGGGTGGCAAAATAAAATGTAAATCAACTTGAGTTTGTATTATGTGGATATTCTTAAGAAGGTGCAACAAGATAACATACTCAGAAAGAACACTTGTATGTCATCTGTAAGATCCTGTTCCAACATGTCATTTCATTGTTGAATCCCACCTTATATAACATTTCATGAATTAATTTGCTTTTGAGGTAGCACAGCACAGTCCTGCAACATCATGTTTTTTTTTAATCTGTTTCTGTCAGCTTTTATTGTATCTCAAGGAATAGAAAGCTGGCAAAACAATCCCAACTCAAAGTCAGTTGATCACTTGTTCTGGAGCTTTTGGCTGTGTCACATGGTCTTCACCAGCAGGCTGAGTTTGCTCTCTTGTCATGAAAATAAGATATCCAAACCTTCCTTCACTTTGAATACCTCTGGGACTTTTTATCCAAATTATCTTAAAAGTTGCTCAAGTCAATCTGCTATTGAAGACCAAGTGGTCTAAATTTCCAAAATAAGCTAGAAATTGGACCTTGAGTTTATATTGTATTGTTAGCTGGTGTTTCCAAGTTCATGAGCAAACTGTTGAGCTAAGAAAGTAAACATTTTTGCAATATTAAGCAAATTAATTAACATTTTATTGTAACTTATAAAACCCTGGCATTCCCCTTTGCTTGCAAATTCAAAAAGCACATCAAAACAGGCATATGGAAACACGCTTATAGTGCACTTGGGTAAGACCATTGATGCCATAGCAAATATTCACAGCATGACTTTGGGGATTTTCTTTTTAAGTATAGTTCAAAGCAATTCACCAAAAACATGAGCCATATGAGAGCCAATTCATTTCTTTGCCATATTCCAATCCTCCATTAGCATGCGTCGGGGATGAATCTTACAACTTGTCAGTCACCTCTGCTCTACCATGAAATCAGTTGCTGTTTGTCTGATTTTCCCTGCACAGACCTCTGCCCTGACAGCAAAACGGGCAGTTTCCTTACTCTTGCATAGAGAGGAACCAGTATTGGTTGATATGTTAGTATGAAAAAAAGGTGGCTGATAAGAGAGGACACTCTGTGGTTCTTTGAAAGAATTGAACCTAAACTGTAAACTGCAGTGGCTCTGTGGGGCTTGAAACACAGGATATATGAGCTCATATTGGAGAAACGAGGCTAGTTGTCTAAATGCATTACTGTAATACGACCTGGGAGGGGGAGTGTTGCAGTGTATCTGCGTGTTGACCTTGTTAGTAGTAAGTTCTTGAATTACTCTCTGGGGTGTGCATGCTGGCAGAAGCGCTGGTGGTCTGGCTGTAAACTCCTCTTATTTCTTACTTTTTGGGTTAATTCTCTTCTTTGTTCCTGCTTATTAACAGCCCAGCAAAGGAATCATGTCTTCTTCACTAGGCAGCTCATCATGAGCAGCTGAAGCATATTTCACCCTTGTAATACACAGAACACCAAGATGCTAATTACCTTTCAGTCACCAATAAGGCTTTACCCCCTACTCCTCATTGAACAGTCGCTGCTATAAAGAATCTGTTTCAGTCAGGCGTTTGTGGAGTCTATATAAATCATGCATAATATGACAACCATTCATCAGTTTGATAAATGATTATCAAAGAGACAGCTACTGAGAATATGCAAATTTCAGCGCTTAGAGATCACAGTGTACCTCGCTCTTAGTGATTAGAAAATACACAAACAAGCACAAAGTTTCTAAAGAAAATAGGAATATGTCATTTTTAATTACGCAAAGGGATTTTTATTTCTTTTTTTAACAGACTGAAATGGCACCAAAGGACTGGTTAAATTTGATTCTCCAGCTGAAAGAGATGTAAATGTTCATAATTTCCATCTCCTCTGCCTTAAATGGTTTCTCACTTCATCATATACTGCGATTAAATTAGTCAAGTCTGCGCACTGTGGCTAATGGACCTTCTATTGTTCCAGATATTAAACAACACAGAAAATTATGATCCACTTGTCTTTTCTAATGTTAAATGAGTAGTGTGATGGTTTCAAAAACACTTTATGAGTGGTTGTTTCTGTTTTAACACAGAAAACAACCTGTCAGATGGTATGTGATGCTGTACTTTGTAATCGTGTACCTCCGATCAAGGGCTGTTTTTCATGGTTTAAGCAAGACCTCTTGGTTCCAGTTAAGTAAAATCTTGCTATAGATATTTAACATATAAGTGTGCTTCCAACATTGTGGTAGCACTTTTGGCGATCTTTCACACCAGCTTGGTGTGGGACATCTTAAGTGGCCTTTACAAAGCCCCAACTTCAACCACATCCAGCATCTGTGGGATGAATTGGAATGCCGACCTTGAGCCAGGCTTATTTCCTAACATCAGCAGCCAACCTCACTAATGCTCTTGTGCCTGAATGGAAGCACATCCCTGCAGCAGGTAGTAAACACTTGAGAAAGGCCTTCCCAGAAGAGTGAAGGCTCTCCGCAGCTTGTTAGCCATACGTTTAACCATATTCAGTGGTGTATTTTTAATTGATTTTTATGTAGAGGCAAGCATTTATTATTGAATCGAGTATTCATTATATTATGTTATGATCACAAATGATACCATAGACTGAGCTCTACATTCCATTTGCCACCGAGTCAAATTTGTCTAATGGCACAAACCTAATTAATTATGATTTAAAAACCCTGCATCACACATTTTATTCAACAACTGTCTTTCAAAGATTAAAGTGGTTGACAATCAAAATATGATCAGACTTCTGTCACTACCTAGTATGACGTTCAGTTTTATCTAGCCATGTCTCATATGGTCACTCCAGAAAGGCAAAGGTTTAGAATCCTGAGCCTCAGCAGAGTTTGAAAATCCTGATAATCAAAAAGCCACACATATCACCTAAATAAATCAGATTTACTTTTTTCTTCACCCTCTCAGCATAAAGGCGATGGACAAGGGAGTAATGGAGAAGACGAGAAAGGGATTTTAGTGGGTGGGTCAGTGAGGAGGAGATGTGAGGCATGTGTGCAGACGCTGCTGTGTTGTAAAAAAAAAACAAATAGAGGCGTACATTCTTAGGGAAAAAGGAGAGTGAGGAAGGACGGTTCAGTAACTTTCTTGTCTGATAAAGCAATTCCAGCTCCACATGACCCAGTTTCCGCAGAGCAGATTGGTAAACGATAACTGACACGCACTTGCCAAAATATGTATGTGTCTTAAATGTGCAAAAATCCTAAATGTGTGTTTGCGTATGCATCAAACTTATTTCTAAACTAATCTTGGTGCTTGCGTCACAAATGTAAGAAACAATACCAGGCCCATGGCTAGGAATAACATTACTGATGCTGGCAAGAAGATTCCATCTCACTCATTTCAATGCTTCCATGAATTTTTCTGTCCACATAGTTTAATGCAACAATAACAGGTGTGTCAATCTCAGCAGGCTTTAGTATTGTTTGGTGTGTTACATGAGGTGTAAGACTTGTTTTTTTATATGATGCTTGACAAGCATACACATAGACATACACATAGATTATTTTGTGTACCACTGTTTGGGTCACATATCCTTAAATTGAACCAGCACTGAACATACAACTGCAACTGTAATGCCTATCCTGCTGTTGAAGTGCACATTTAATGTTGTCATTTGTTCCCTTTCAAGGCCCTCAAGGCTCTCTAAATCACTAAAACCTGGTTCTGAAATGGCATTGCACAAATGAGATGAAAAAATATATATGTACAGCACATGCTGTGAAGAAAAAAAACTTTCAGTTTGTCTTGAGGCCCACTCCATTACAAAGCTATTCCATCTTTTTACTCTGCGGATGTGGAGACAAGCAGATATGAAGCAGATATAATAAGCGAGAAAGCTAACACTATTTTGGCAGTACCAAGTACCAATTTACACTGGGTTTACTGAGAGTTTCAGCATGTGTAGTTACGGATCAGGTCCTGCATTTTCTCTTATAGGTATATTTACGCAGGAGTCTGTTGGTTCTTTTCAACTGTAAGAGTTTTTCCAGGAATCTAGAAACCTTTTGAGGGGCTCGATAACACTCACCTGCACTTCCACCACAAGAATTGATATCCAGTTTTGGTTTCTGGGCAGGATCTACTATCTTCTGTGTGGACCTTGCATCACTGAATGTCGCTGAAGGTCAAACACAAGCCATGATACAACAACATATGTACAGCATAATCACCCAGATGCAAGCAAGCACCTGTTGCCGTCAATATTAGGACCAAGTATAGAAATCTCTTTTAATCTTATTGGAATTTAACCATTATGCCCCGTCTCTTGTTTTCAGTCTCCCTTTCCACCTCTGCACGTATTTGTTTCACCATCCATTGAAGCATCACAGTTTCACAACAATAAATTAGACAAGGCATCGTGATGCATCCGTTGTTTACTTGTCACATCATAGAAAAATACCGTCTAATGTGTCTAATCTTCATGATTCTTAACATGCTGTGAAAAGAAATTGCACTTCCTCAATATATGCTTAGGCCATTCTGATACCTGACAACAATTTAGACCAATTTGTCAAAGTGTCACAACAAGTATAGGTATTTCTCATTCAGCAAGGGCCTCTTTAACACTTCTGGAGGCAGTAGAGGTTGTTGTAGCTGCTTTCGAGTCACTTTAACAAGTGTCTGATGCCAGTGTTAAGGGCTGATTATGTAGATGAGGCAGCGTGCAGGGACCTCAGTGCAACCTGTGAGAGATAGATGTAATGGTGGAAAGGACTCATGGCTACACAACTACTGTTTTTGGTGCCGTTTTTTTATAACGCTGAAAATGCCTGCCTTTCTCCTCGACAGTTTGTTTTTCTGTTGAAAATATAAAAAAGTAGTTCTCAGGATTTTGAAGCATCGCTGGATGATTCTTGAATTTACTATAATAATAAAAACAAAACTACATCAAAACGTCCTGCAGCACAGACCCCAGATCCCAAAAAGTAATTTCAAATTCCCTTTGAGTGGACAGCCCTAATGACCTACACCCCAAGGTCTCCTCAAACTATGTAAATGAGTGTGACTTACTTGTGTGGTGCAAATATGGGGCATCACAATAATGCGGAGAAAGACAGGGGAGAAGTACTGAACACTCTATGGCTCTCTTGCCCCAGAGTGCTCGGTGAATTATTTATGAAAGTGCTGACAGAAGAGGAGCAGGTTCAACAAGGCGCGTTTCTCTGGGGGGCAACAACAGCCGGCAGTCAGGTGGGGCTCGGTTTGTCTTGCGGCCTCTGGATTTTAATGATGGTCCAGTGGTCTCGTTATGCGAATCTACAGTGTAGCTTTTCTCCTGTGTCAGCTGAAAAGAGTGGTTGCGTGCAAATCTGTAATCTCTGCTGTGGCTCTACTCCCCCCATTTCCCCCTCTCCCTTCTGCACTCTCGCCCCATCACTTCCACTCTTAGTTTTGCCTCTTACAATCTCTGTCCTTCCACACTTCCTCATCTTTTATACACATCTCCTTCAATATGTCTATTTTTTGAATTGCCCTCACCCCATCTCTGTTCGTATCCTGCACACTCCCAACACTATCACTGTTGATTGACAGTTAAACATCACGTAAATCAGTCATCTCAACCTACATTAGCTAATTAGAAGTTTTTCTTATTCTTGCAGTGAGGCAAGCCTAGACAAGACATCCATCTGTAATCAGATGAAAATGCGTACAACCAAACATAAGATACAATATCTAACATCAGAAAATCATGACTATGTGAGCTGAGGTGGATTCACCTTCCACACAGCCCTGCTGCAAAATGTATTGTGAATTACAGATATGTACCACTATTTGACAAATTGAAATAACGCTGTTATTCAGGTAGGTTTTTGCCTCCATTAAACATTGCGTCTCCTGTGTGATTGGAGAGTCGTAGGAGTGCTCAGTGGCAGGTTTGGTGGAGGAATGGCACTTTTGGGGAGAGAGAGATTAGCCTGTGAAGCTTAAGGAGCTGCCCACAGATCGTACCAGCAGGCAATGGATATGGCTGCAGCCGATAAGACATAAAAACACTTCAATAAAACTTTTATCCCTTTTAGAAAAGCTTTCTCCTTTTTACTGTTACAAACATCAGCTGTCTAAAGAAGTTCACTAATGTCAGCAGCAGGATCCAGACACTTTGAAGCCTCGAAATAGGAATAACTGTTGTATTGTGAAGTTCAGAGAATTATTGATGGGTTGTCTTGGAATTTGTATTCTGGATGTAGTTTACATGAATCATATTTGCAGCAAGCCACCATGATTTGTTGTTCTACAATCATGGCTGTTTTAGTGTCAGTTACTGAAAATTTGTGGTCAGAAATGAGAGACAAGACTAACTTGTAGATTTCATTCTGTCCAGTAAATTTAACATTCATCAGAAGTATATTCAAATAAAATGGGAAAATCAGTTCTCCTCTTGGCTCGTTAGCATTATTTAAACTCTGCTCTTCACACAGTAACACATTACAATGTAGAGTCATGCACAGCAGCTACTGGGCTGATTATTCAATGCTTTCTTGCTCACATCTTGGAATTAGGAAAACAACCTTGTGGCCCTCTTGCGCTGTTGCTTCCTGTGAGTATCATCTTAATGTAAATCATTGCTATCAAGAAAGATTACATTTCCCATTTTGAAGCCCTCTGACACCAAACAGAGCAGTGTTCCTTATAACTGTGACGCACTTTTTAATTAAATTTTGTATCGACCTCACCAGACTGATGCTGCTGCACTGACAGTCCTGTTAAAATTATTACTTGATGTGCTTACTGGTACAGATTGAGGTATTGTAAAACGTTAGTGTTGTGATGACTCACTTCGGCTTTCTATCTTGCTTCTCTCTCTGGCTTACATTCTCCAGAATGGCCTTGGTTCTCCTTGTTGCACACACAGTACTCATATGTAGGCATGTCTACTCAACAGGTGTCTTGATGTGACCTTTAAAATATCCATTTTTTTCTTCCTAGAGAAAACTGTAAAAATAATCCCCAGAAAAGATTTTCATACAGTGGACTTATTGTATATGCCATATGACCCCTTAGATCACACTTTTTTAAAAGAAGTCCAGCATAAATGGCAGCTTTTCAAACGGTTATCACTGAGCATGTACAACCACACACAAGCCATACTAATACATTGTGCCTCAGGGCCAGTGCATAATCTGACAGCATCTCCGCTTATAGGTCTTCTCACTGTCAGACTCACCTCTCCAGAAGATGGACACACCACAGGTTTTTGCTACCACCACCCTCCCCCCAGAGCTCTCAAAGGGAGCAGGGAGGGAAAAGGGATCGGACTGATAAGTACATGTAGATGTGATATACTAAGGGAAGAAACCCTGTTTCTCAAATACTCATGGTTTAGCTATTTAGATGACTGTCTTTTCATTAGAAACATCATGCTTTACATGCCACATGTTACAAGGTATAGTGCAAGGAATAACACTTCTGTGGATACCAGAGAATAGGTGGGAGGTGAGATAATACATATTCCTTCCACCTGTCACTACATTAATAGGTCTTTAAGAACTATAGACATCACTGCTAGAAACCTCATCTCCATTATCAGCTATTAACCTCCTGCAGTAGGCACTGAAATGGTTAGACCTGATTTGATTTGTGTCTTTGCTTTAATTTTAGTCACAAAAACATATCAAAGCTGCTTTAAAGGCAGGTAGGTGGTTCCAATCTTTGGTATGCTGGGCTAACTTGCTAAGTAGCGAAGCAAGATGGTTCTTTGTTTCACAATGATATATTTCCACTTTGAAGTGATTCACTACCTTTTACTTACAATGTTGCAAATAACTATAAACTATAAGCAGTTGAACCAGAGAGTATACGTTTTAATTTGGAAATATTTTGCAGGGCTGAAAGGGTAGATTTAGTTTTATTAGTAGTATTTCTCAAGTGAAAAATCTAAGATAGGAGAAAAGTAAAGAAAAATACAAAATCTTGTGTGGGATGGCAGAATCACCAGCATCATGATGTCATCGTTAAGTTGGGTAACTTGTGGTAATAACATCATATGGTGAATTACCCTCTGATTCCCACCCTCGTTGGCTGAACATAGTTGTGTTGGAGTCATGTGGTTGTGTGGCGTATAAGGCTTGTGTGGATTTACTGCAGTTTCTCAGCCTCTTTGGAGACCTAATGTGCCAAAGTATTTTTCGTGTTTGCAGCTTAATGGGCTGTTAGTGTTTTCTGCACAGAAAACACACTTTTGAATCCAGCCTATATTCTGGTTGCTGTGCTTTCTTATCTCCTGTGTTGGGTACAAGCTCCCATACAACCCTGTTTACATGGAAGCAAATTCGTCCCCTTCATATCCCCACTATATTCCACTCTAAAACCCGTCTCAAATTAAAGTCACGACTTGGGTATGAACTGCTTCATTCAGCATCACAGCCCACATTTCCAACTGATAACAAAGAATTGTTCATCTGTATCACATTTCTGCCATTGTGGCCAAATCTCGCTCCCTGCAGTGCATTTCCACAGCATACATCTATTATTTCTGCACTATGCCACTGCGATCAGATATGGCACATCCTTCCCGAAAATCCCCAACTTTAACCTTGTGAAAAAGCTTGCAGATTGAACTATCTCAGCAGTTCCCAGCATCTCTAAGCTGACAGAATGTCTTCATAGCAGTTCAGGGCTCCTCGGTGCCCATGGATCTGTGCGTCATCCCAGTGTCTGACAGGCGAGAGCGCAGGCGCCCACACGTATGCGTACCAACACACATACACGAACGTACTCTCTAGTGAGAAGCAGGGGGCCAATTATGGGCTACTGTGACAGGGAACGGCTGTAGGGAAGTCAGTGTCCCCCCAGGCAGGCCACAGTGCACCCGGCATAATGCCAGCATGTCCACTGACAGTGATAGGAATCCTATGATACCTCAGTATGGGAAACAAAGGCACAATGGAAACCTTAAAGCTGTTGTGAAGCATATGTTGGCTGTGTTTTCTCAGCAGACCCATATAATCAGATCATATTGAACTGTGCTGCACTGTGCTCACTCGCCCACTCACTGTCTTTATTGAAATAAAAATTAGCCCATGTTTTCTCATGTGAATCTCATCTCTCCGGCTAAAGTCTGGCCCAGTATGTGTGAAAAACCTTCAATAGTGAGTCAAACAAATTCAGGCAAAATGTTAGAC
>JAPMOB010220876.1:0-26957 GCA_029875015.1 Lepomis gibbosus | reverse complement strand
AAGTCGCAAACATCAGCCCAAGGATCGGTACGTGATGTCACCATCACAGGGAAGTGCTTCTGCCGGCTGCACATACAGGTTCGTGTGTGCCGGTGAAGTCACTTACTGATCCTTCAGAAATGCTTGGGAAAATGTAGCGTGCGTGGAAGCTACCGCGCTACTCGGTCAATAAAAGAGCTTCGTTACTGAAAAGCTNTTTGATTCAGAAAATAGCGACGCTACCACCAAGCTACTGAGAAATGTAGTTAAACTAGTAACGGCGCTACTTGTAGCGACGCTACTGCCCAACACTGGAGGAGTCACACACTAATATTGTTGCTCTGTGGATGATGAAGCTAGTTAGCGAGCTAGCTTCACATTAAAGCCATGTTACTTCATGTTATGAGCTGTAACGTTTTCTATACAGTTTCCCTTGGTCAATTTGATTGACTGATTGTAGCACTGAGAGTAGCACATAATTATGATACACAACGGCCGTATTCACATTCAATACATACAATGCATCACTCATGGCGACGTTCCCAGTTGGAGCATATTGACGAATGCGCAAGATTAGACAACACCGGACAATTTCATACTTTCTAAAGAAGAGAAAACAGTTCTCCTGTCTATGCGTAAGGGAGTGGGTAATCCGCCCCACACTCCCTTAAAAAAATCATGGAGTTTTGTGAGTTGATGAGTTAGGGGAAATATGATGAGTTAGGGGAAAATATATAGATGTTGTGAAACATTGTGAAACACTACAAAATTGTTATTATTGATCCCTCTGTAAATGTTATTCCTTTCTTTGTGTATAGTGTCAGATTGTCCCGGTGTGTTGCAGTACTGGCGTGTAAACTGCTCCGTCACTAAACAGCAGATCAGCTGCTGAGATCAGGGCTTGATTTCAGTGGAACTTTCTTTAAAAGATCATTAAAAGATGTATTTTTGAAAGAAGTATTTATTTTATCGTCATGACTGTTAACTAGCACATGCCTAAAATAACCTCAGGTTTAATTTAAAAGCTGATAGCTAAATAAGACGCATTGTGTATTTTTGTGATTCATAATCCGAATAGTCGATTATTCGTTTCAATAATCGATAGATTAATCGACTATCAAAATAGTCATTAGCACAATAGCACATTTGTGGCTGTTAATTAACTTGTAGATGTTGTCTGTTGAATAGACCTTACCCTGGCCTATGTGCTGCAGTGTAACTTTGATACTTAGATGGACACACTGCAAACTGGAGTTTATGTTGTTTAATTTGATTAAAAGAAGTAGATAATCAGTGAAGATGGAGAAAAAGGAAACAAATGTGACAAAGAGGCCAGATAATCAAGGCTCTGTAAACATGGGTTATGTGTATTTATTAACCCTCAAAGCTGTTTGACACACTAGGATTGACAAAATTGACACACTGAACATTCCAAAGCATATAATGTAAATATTAGAAAGGCATTTCACTTACTGAGCATGTTATGCAGCCTTTAAGATAAACCCTTTGAATTCTAGTTACCCAATTCCCCTTCTCTGTCACCCATCTGTATGCATGGTGATTATAAAGGTTTCTCATATGCCAAATGTTAAGAGGAATACATTGTCTAAAATTGTAACTTTAGGTCTGCGTGTGTTTGTTTGAGTGTCATGAATGTCTCTTTCACTTGAAGGACACTGAGTATTATTCTAGCCTGACATGTTTCTAAGCAGCGGGTGAAAAATAAACTTGTAAGTGGCTAAAAGTAGCTCAGCAGAATGCGAGACACTTCACTATGAGGCATAGGTGCCACAGAGTCTGTTGTCTTTAAAGTGTATGTGATGACCATGAAACAGAGCAATAGGCATAGAAATATGCCTAATGTATGTAGGACTGCAGCTAAAGATTATTCTCATTGTAGATTACTTTCTGAATTTATTGATTAGTTGTTTGGTCTATAAAATGTCAGAATTACTCAGACCAATTAAATTTTGCAGCTCTAAACATGTGTTGATTTAAGTGGATGGGGATGAATGATCAGACACATTGCTTATGGCTGAGGGGGCCTCATATCAACACTCTGGGTATTTTGAGTATGCGCATGGCCACATGGCTCCAATAGGCTTTGACCAGAATGGGCTTTTGAGTGACAGTGGGTGTGAAGTCATTATTGGAGCAAAACAACCTATGAATCAGTAAATGTGAAGTCGCAGAGAAAAATGCTTCAGGATGTGCAAACTAGTAGAATTTTTTTTCTCTCTGAAAAACACAACCATCTCAGATTCTTCATTGCAGGTGCACACATCCTATTCTATGAATCACAAGTTAAAAAACACACATGCTGACATTTTTGCTACAGATGCTGCAGTGACTGTGGTGCAAAACATATTTACATACCTGTATCATAAAATACTAAGTCCTGGGCAAAATTCATACCTCCAGTAGATGGCGCTATGACTGAGTGAATAAGCTTGTAGATGTGTTCAGGACGGGACTCTTATCAAAGAGGATCAGAAAAAACTGCATCGTCAGCCGAGGTGGGAATCAGTAATTTGGTAGTTTTACTTAGTCATCTGAACATTATATTGGTAATTAAGTTTCAACACCACACAGCTGTGTAAAGTTGAAATCAAATCAATTAACACTGTTGGCCAAGGTGGGATACTAACACACGATGGGAATACAAAGTGCTGTTTCAGAGACTGACGCTCAGCCAACTGAGCTATTCAGCGAAACTTCTGACAAATTTGATGCGTTGTTTATAGAAAAGTGCATTTGGCTTAAAAAACTTTTTCAGCTGTCATTTTAGTATTTTTAGTTAGAACTTGAGTAGCTGAGCATTAAAATATACATCATGTGTCCACACACCAAACAGAAAGGATGACATTGCTATTGAAAGAATTGGTGACAGAGGGAAAAATAAGCAAGCAGATTATACAGGAGTGAAGAAGACAACAACTGAGAGTTACCTATCAATCCAAAAAACTAATCCTCTACTGAGAAACATTTTGGGATTTTCAGAGAAAAGGCTTTTAGCTACATTTTGATGCCTTTTTGTGCTTATGGACCTCTCTTCTCTCTCTCCTTCCATCCCTCTCTCTTTCTCACTGTTCCTCTCTCTCTCTCTCTCTCTTACCCTCAGCCGGTTGAGGCAGATGGCCGCCCACCATGGTTCTGCTCGAGGTTTCTGCTTTTTAAAGGAAGTTTTTCCTTGCCTTTGTAGTGCTGCTCTTGGTGGAAACTGTTGGGTTTCTGTAAATATCATCACTGAGTACGGTCTAGACCTGCTTTTAAAGAAAAAATGCTGTGAGATAACTGTTGCGATATTAAAATTTTATTTTATATGTATAAAATTGAATTGAATTGAATATGCGTGATGTATGCAGTTTCTAACTGGGCAGCGGTTTATAAAAAAATCTGGTCTACAAAATCATGTCATCCACACTCTAGCTGATCATGTGACACACTGATAAAATCTCCAAAAAGCTGTAAAACCCTTCATTTTGGAAGTAAATATCTCCTAAGCTAAACATTTTTAGCAAACACCAAGTTTTGTATACAGTGATATGCAACAACAATGTGACTTTTTCTTAAGCCCCAAGATACAAACCCTGGACTGAGGGGCTATGGTGCCAAGTGGTGTTGCAACTAGATGGCAACTGGATCTCCGGACATTAAGAGTATTTCCAGCAGTCTGCCTGCTGACAGACAACTGCTGCCCACAGCCTGGGATCAAAGAGAACTGCAAGCAGGGCGTGTGTGTGTGTGTGTGTTTGATGGGTGAGGCAGAGAAGCAGCACAGTTAAGCCTGATTACTGATTAATACTTATGCGTCGAGCCAATGCGTAGACCTATAGCATGCACAACCCTAAAAATGTAACTATACATTTCACGTTTTGACTGCATGTCCATATAAAAAAGATGAACTCATATATGATTTCTAGGGGTGTGAAGATTTACTGTTAAATATCGAAAATGAAATGTTCAACATACACTACCTCAGATCCAAATCCAAAAGTGAAACTTTTACCTTCATTGCTTAAATTAAACTGCCCTGCTTTTAAAATCCTGAATAAAGATTCACTTAGCTGTAGATTCGGTTGCAGCTAAAAAAGAACCCCTGTGATGCCCTTTAAACAAGAGGTGTCCTCTGATCTATGCAGCTGACGGGAGTGGGGGTGGGGGTGGGGCGGTTGGGTGGCAGAGCCGGTTATTTAAGTCCACTAAGTTCACCTTGACATCTGTGCTGACAGGAAGAGAGCACGGCAGATCCCCTTTCTTCGCTTGTGATGAGTTCACAGTGCAGCTGCCAGTATGTGGCCATACTTGGAGGAATGTAGCGGCCAGAGGCAGGGCGAGGGATAAGTCAGGATACTGAAACAGGAAACAGGTGTGGATGTCCATAGTGCAGGGATGTTGCATGAAGGGACAATAAGAAACAATAAGCCTATCATTTGGAGCCGTAAATCGCAGTAAACAGATGAATACAGTAGGTCAACACTGAACCAGAAAGTCGTTCTATAGAGCTAATGCTGTAGATTTGAGTAGCATCTTTTTTGGTGTTCCCCTCTTGTATTTTATGTCCCCAGAGCTATGCAAATGATATGTTAACTGACAGGAGTGACTGCCTTGATAGTATTTCTCTCTAAAATTAAAAAATAAAGTTAAATAAAATAAAGTTGAGGGATAATCTTTTTTGTACAATCAAGGTTAAATATGCAAAGATAATGAACCCACTGATGATTTCTTCTGACAAACCATTTGCAACACCTGCATCAATATGTCAGCTGGCAGCACAGTGGATCAAAGAGGCAGTTATACAACAAATATGGGAAATATTTTTAGTCACTTTATCTTTTTTAAATTACTCTCCATCTATTATGATGACCTGAAAACATGTTGCTGAACAGCTTTTTCATGTTAATGTACTGCAAATAGATGACCGTGGCCTCAATTGCAAACACCCTTTGCTCTGCTACACCCAGATACACTCCTAAACATCTGAAATTACAATTTCAAATAAGGAAGACACAAATACACAAGCCCACTGTCTGATTTAGCTAAATTTGTAAATGCATGTTTTTGTCTTGGTTTGAGCCCTGTGTCTACAATTAAAAAGGAGTTTCTCCCCCAAAACAGAGCTTTTCCAAAATAGCCTCCAATGTGTGAAATCTTAAAACACCGGCTTGATGTTTCAACGTGTTCTGTGTAAAAGCAGTTGTTCCAAAGCAATGAAATAAGGCACCCTAGTGAGAGTTTCGGTTTATGTGCCACAGTGCCAGTTAAGTTTAGAAGACAACCTTTTTTCCTCTAACTTCCTCTGTGATTCTTCATTTTAAAAGCCGATATAATCAAATCCACAGCAGAGCTGTTGGCAGTAACCTGTATTCATGTTGATTTTGTCATACAACATTGCAATTATGAAATTATTTTTATCATTGAGCACAGCAGCTTTGAAATGACTTCAGGTTAATGTGTACTGTTTATGGCCTGCTATAAATAACACTTTCATTCTTGTTTCATTGTCTGACAGCAGAAACAGAAAAATATGTAAATGAATTATACTGTGAATTTGGCTGCTTTAAAACAAGGTATAGGTAATCACCTAGAGCATAAGACCACTAATTGGAGCAGTACAAGCTGTTACTCTGCAGCTTTTTCTCTAATCGTGTGTTTTAAACATTGACACAGCCGATCGTAACACGCAGCTGTTGTCATTAAGCTGTAATTATGCTGATTTTGTCAGATGACAATGAAATAAGGATTTGGTCACCTGCATGTTTCATTCTACATCTTACCAGTTGCTGTCTGTGCTGCTGGTTTGCTGTTTGTCAAATGAAGAGAAGGTGAAGTATAAGAGATTTAGCCATTTTCATATAGTTCAGGTGTTTTAACAACATGGAACACTAATGTGGACCAAATTGTTTTCACATTTTTAAAACTTAGACGACTTAACGTAGACACATTTTGAGTCACATTGATTCATGTATTCATGTACCCCTAGAAATGGAGCATTAGCTCTTTGCCCCTTTGAATACATTCATATGAATGAACATGTAGTGGGTTATTGAAGAGGTGAATGCAGTCGGTTAGTGAGGAAAACACACCATCTGGTTTGCTCATGATAAATGTTCTAGTGAGCCTTCAGCCACCTGTGGCCTGTACTACGAAGCGAGGTAACTGGCTTATCCAAGTCACTTCAGGTGTAACCTTTTGACGTCGGATGTAACTTCCTGACTAACCCGTACTATGAAAGGTGAATAGGTGTTACCAGAGGTCTGTTGCCATGGCAATTTACTCTGCATCTCTAAACTGCTCCAAGGAGGTTTTGTTCGTTATCCTGTATACATAAGCTACACACCACATCATTACCCAGCGTTAATGATAAGAAGTAGGCTATTAATTCACATCACATCACTAAAATATTTTTAGATTTCATCCTGACTTGTTCCACTGCGGTTGGAACTGAAATTACATTATTTTATTCTGAACACAACAGCATTACGTTAATACAGCGAGCCCTGCAGCCTCGAAGATTTTAGGGTAAGAGATCTTAAATAACGGCCAGTTTCTTAGATGTAGCCCATCTGTAATTATAAATTATCCTCATTTTTCACCTATTCAGATTGAATATTTTACGTGGCCAGAAAATACACAACCAGGGCGGTGGGGTTAATAAACTGAGAAAAAAATCCTAAATGAAAGTTTTAAATTAGCAAATTTACCGAATCTAGTACCGAAACGTTGTGTCAGTATATTTTTTGCAAGTTAGACAGTGTGCGGGAGTTTTCCTTGGTTATATTTACAAGAACAAAAATCAGAAATTCCCTGAGATTAAAGTCACCAAAATCCTAATAACACTCTGGTGTTTTCTTCTGAATACGCCCAATCCAAGTCTCTAAAGTGGATGATAATACAGAGCATGCACCGAAAAACTCTGCCTGCACGAACACACCCGTTTTATGCGTACGCGCACTAACTCCAATTAAGTTAACCCCAACTCAACTCAATCTTATTCACCGTTGTAGTACTGTTTAACTCCAGTGTAGGCAGTCAGAGTTTGTCAACCCTGAGTTTGCCTGAAAACCCTGAGTTAACACTGAGTAGGTTGAACTCCCTTCATAGGATCTCTCTTTCCAACTGTTCCAGCTTAATCACAACACACACACCCAGCACACCACTCACGTACTAAACCTGTTAGTATCTTGTTTGGAAAGTGTTCACGGCCAACTCAGTGAGAAATGTCTTTACGGGCCATTTGGCCTCATGCGCTCTGTCCTGTCAGGATTGGATATGACAAATGCAAATAGGAAAGGAGTGTGTGTTGTGCACTTATTAAGAAAGTTCAGATTGAGACATCAATTCATGAACATTTATAAACAAGAGTATAATTTTAAATACAGTTTTTATTTCATATCAAAAGATCTCAAATAACCCTTGAAATAATAATATAATAATAGTTTTTTCCATTGGCGATGGCTGACGGACATCACAACATTGAGTCCGGCATCGTGATTGTAAACCCCCCCCAGGAAAGAAAAATCTCAAACGTTCACATAATACCACCCTGTGAAATGTTTAATGACCACGGACATTCATATTATTGTTTTTAAGTACGCTTTGCACCTGCCTCAGACTCCTCACACACCTACACATCAGGTAAACACCCCGCAGATGTGGGTCTCTCTCCCCACATCTGCTCCATTTTGTCCATCAGAAGAATGTTTTATAAAGTTGCCTAAAAGACTGAGAACTCGTCTTTTTCTGTATATTTACACCTGCGATCCCTTATCATGGCAACAGGTGAGCTGCACGTCGGCTTATTACTGATGTCGCCTATCAAACAACTGAAACCAACATCTGTACCCTGTGTGTTCACTGTTGCTTTACCTGGTCCGTGCCTAAAATATCCACCGCGACTTGTAACGTTTTTACCGAGTGAAGTCTGTGCGAGAACACAAGCACATAAAAGACGACTGCTGCCCATGGGGTGCATGCGCCATCGTCCATCCCGATGTTTCATGTAGACATCGATCAATGGACATTTTGTAGACATCGCCCAACCCTAGTTTGTAGTGTGTGTGAACAGGTTGAGGACCGAAATGCAGGACACAGGAGCAGAGCAGGAACAGTTCTTGAGATTTATTAACAAAAAGAGGACACACTTACTGGGAGTGGCAGAGTTCAAACAAGTCCAAACAAAACAAGTTATCCACACAGAGAATCCAAAAATGTAAAACAAAGTTGAAAACAGAGGGAGTCAAAAAACACACAACTTAATCCAAAGAAGAAAATCCAAATATCCACACGAACAGGCAGGGAACAAGCAGGAGACGACACAAGACAGAGCATAACAAACAACAACGAACCAGCAAAGGACAGAACAGACAATATCTACAAGGCTAATGAGCAGGGAGACATAATCAAGACAGGACACAAGTTGGATAACAAACACAGACGCAGACAACTTCTAACTTCAAACTAAAACAGGAAACACGCATGACACGGAGACACAGAACAAACAGTAACTGAAAGAAACAAACTGAAGACGAAGACTGAAAATACGCAGAGGTAGATGGACAAAACAGAGTGACATGCAGACCAAAACCAAGCATGTGACAAAAAACCCACACCAACCATTTCCAAAACAAGACAGAGAACAGTACTAGAATGCTGTTACAAAACCAAAACCTCAGTACAGAGAACAAAACCAGAGTGAAACAAGAATTAAAACACAGAACACAAAGACAAGGCCAAAATAATACAAACATAGAACAACTCAGGTCAGGATGTCGTTTGCAGTATGCACCCCTAAAGTGGATGTTTCTCCCTTCAAAGATTATTGGCAGCTAGTGGTCTAGAGAATGAAGTATTTTCCATAGCAAGGCTCCACTGTATCTTGTTTTATGTTGGCACTTTCAGTTCATGTTAGGGTGAATGGGATTTAGGAAATGCACAGTCATTCACAAGAGCTGACTGCAAATGATTGACCATTTCTACAATTCCAAATAAAAGCATGCTAGTGAATACAGCAAGGTGAAATTAGATGTAACTGAATCTGACCTTTCCCTACTGCACCTGGACCCCCAGAAGTGCAATTACTCTTCAGCTGCCTCTTATGGGAAAAGGGGTTCTAAATGGAATCTGGCTGTATCGGCACAGTGCTACAGCCCAACAAACTTTAAAATTTACTGATGTTAATTTTCCACGTTGATCGTTTAACGTATGGACCACAGCAGATCAGGGATGAAGACAGAATTGTAGGAAAGTTAAGGGTGAGTATTTGCTACTACATAAGTTCAACCTTTTGTCATTTTGATTCTTCATGTTATGATATGATGCACATAATAAGACTCAATTCCCTTTCATTATGCCATTACTTGTCGCCATTCTTGTTCCAAAAGGATTCTAGGTCTGACACAAGAAGTGGTAGCTTTTTTTAATCCTCTGTCATTAGGTAGGACAGAGTTATTGTGGTTGGTGATTTTTATATTCATGTCAGGATGTTTCTTGTGGCTTTGCTGCTGATTTTCTTAATGTCATTGAGTCTTGTCTAGACACAGGTCTGGTTCCACACACATTATGGGTCATACCTTGGATTCTGTTTGCTCAGAGGAGATGCGTGTTCCTGTGCTTACCATAAATTTGCTTTGTTCAACCTGTCTTTTAATTTTGACTCCCTGCCCAGTTAACGTGTAAGTTGCTCTCACATCATAAAAAGCCTCTCAGCTGATCAACATTCCCGCAGCTTTTGACCCAAGCGCAGTGCAGTCTTCCCATGATGACGTTACTTGTTTGGTCCACTCCTTTAAGACACATCGCTCTGCTATTTTGGATACAGTAGCTCCCAGGAAATGAGACGTGTTCCTACTGTCAATTCATCCCCCTGCTTAAATAACACCATTTGTTGTTTCAGTGTAAATGTCAGAGGGTAGCATGACTGTAGAAACTAACCAAGCTCCATGTTATAGGAAATAATGGTTTGAATGGCATACATATTGTAGTGAATCTACATATTTATTGGTTAATATAGTTATGAATATGAATATTCTTAAATATTAATTCATAAAAAGTCTCGTTTTGGGGCACCACCTAAAATTTGCTGTCCGCCCGAGGCTTGAGGACTCCTTAGGTAGAGCTTTAATAATTATGCAAATATTTACTAGTGCCAATCATTTTTGAGTCAGTTTAATCAGTAATTTAGTCAGTCTTATCTCAAGGTCGTGAATCCTCCTTGTGACATAAACAATGACTAAACAAACAGAATGCAATCAATGAGAATGATGGAGTTCAATGTGAATTTAGTTGTCTCTTGTGGAAAGAAATTTTGTAAGAGATCAAGGGAATGAATGAATACAAGTTATGATAATAACTTCAATTTGGCTAGGAGTTTATGCTAACGGATTAAAGATAAAGGATAAGGATTAAAGCTAATAATGGACATCAACTCGACCACAGAATGTAGCTTGCTTTATCTTACTGCTTGCTGGTTTCCCAGCCGAATGGTGTTTGGGCGGCCCAGCGCTCAGGTCCTAGGCGTCCAGTTTCAGTAGCTTTACTAGCAGGTTTGTCCTGGAGCTTGTGGTTGAAGAACACCTGCAATGATAGGCTGTTAACCTGGCTTGGTTCGTAGGTTTGATGCCCTCTGGATTACTACTGGCGCATTGGACCCATGTGACTGGGTCTGAACTTTGGTGGCAGCAGTGGAAGTTAATTTGACTAAAATAAAGCTTAAAAGGGAACTTGGATGTTCCTGAATTCAAAGTTGCTTGGCTTAAGCAATCTGATAACTCTTAACAAACAAAACAAGGTAAATTCAACAAAGGTTCGCATGAATATGGCCAAGTACGTTTCTGTAAGACAAACAAAATTTCACGGACAATGCTGGGCCGAAATCTTGGCGTTGCTTGGACATGGAGCATGCTCCGTAAGCGTGTAGAGAGCGAAGAGCAAGAGAAGAGACAAGAGAGCGTGTCTGGCGCTGTGTTTTGTCTCCTGGGGCGTGTCCCAGGTGAAGGGCTTCTGATCTCCTGAGATTTCTGTGTCTTAACTTTAACAAGTTCTATTTGTGTGTTTTTAATCAAATACCAATAATTTTACTACAGATACTAACAACCTTGTTCAGTAAGTTCCCAAGCTATCAGACTCTTAAACTATAATTCATCCTCCTCAGCAGTGCTCCATTGATTATAGTTTATTTCTGTTTAGAATTTTTATAATTGATTCTCTATTAATGTATATTGTCTGCTATGTAGCAGAAGGAAGTTACAAAACTCAATTTCACCCTATAACTTGTTATACTGTAACAATAAACCTACCTACCTACTTCAGCTACAAAAGCAGCTCATTATAGCTCACTGTATTGAAATAGCTGAGAAGTATTTCTGAATGAACATATCATTGAAACATTGTGTAATAGCTAATTTATTGTAATTTGGGTAAAAAAGATCAATCAGAGCTAATTCCAAACTCAATTACAAACATACACAGGTGTTGAAGTTCTTTCAGTTGCTCACACAATGCAGTAAAAATGGAACTTTCTGCAGTTTAATTTATCAAATGTGGATACAGAACAACACAGAGGAAGAGTGAAAGAAAGAATAATGTCCGATTAAAGGAGAGAAATAGTTGGGCCAGGGTGAGAAGTAGCTCAACCAGGGTAAGTGTAACTATCCTGGTGCATAGTGAGAGATGGCATAAGATGTGATGTTGATGAGAACATGTGGCCAAATGCTGAAGACCACACAGATTAGAACAGGACTGCGCATTTTGTTTCTTTCCCCTCTCTGCATTTTTTGTTTCAGTGTAGTTGTGTATTTATCAGACTTAGTGTTGTAGCTGCTGGCACAAACTATGCTTGTTTGCAGGGTTCTTAAGTAGGCTCTTGTGTCATTGCAATGAAGAGAGTTTGGTTCTGCTATGTGTCTGCTCAAGCAGGCTACATGGCGGTGGAGAACTCTGGCCTGTAGAGCGAGAGAGAACAGAAGGTAAGCTGAGGTTTTGTTGGCCTGGTGATGTCTTGGGTCATAGGTCATACTAACCAATGGAAACTGAACGTTCAGGTGTAAATTCCTAGAGAATTTTGGGAAAATGAGTTTAATCGCTCATTATAAAAGTTCAGTTTAGATCACTTCATCTGCGGAGTAGTCCCAACAACGTTCATCATATTTATTATTTATCATTATCTCCTCTTCTACTCCCACTTGTCCAACTCAGCTCCAGCTTCAACTCACCTCACCTCCTGTCATCTTTAGATTGGCTTGCGATCAGGTTCAGTATTCATTTTAAGGCTCTTCTTTTGACATATAGAGCCCTGCTTGATCAGGCATCTGTACACATGTCCAACCTGCTCCAAACTTATGTCACCTGTAAGTCATTTGGATATTCTGACCAGGGCTTACTCGCTTACTTGCGCTCTACTTAATTATTCCTTTAAAGTGGTGGCTTGGACACTGTGAACGCTCTTCCTTCAGGCATAATAAATTCTTCCCACTCTGAATGATCTATATGAACATACACCCACCATACAGAAACACACTGTACTGCATCACCACATCAGCACTGTTAAGCTAATGGGAGTCATTAATGTATTCACATGTATTCAGTGACCGTTTACAGGGAAAACTTGCATACGCTTCTAAAAGAGAGTCTACAGCTCCATTACTGAGACCTACTGACACACACACACACACGCGCATACATGCACATGCTCAAACTGTTTGGCATACAGTCTGTGAGGCCTGTGTTGCTTCACTCTAGACATCCTGTGCGTCGCCCGTCTGCAACAACAGTTCCTCAGCAGTATTAGAGGATTTTTACAAACAAAGTTGAGAATCAGTTTTTTTTCTTCAGCTGGCTGAAATAGGGCAGAGAGAATGGTAGTTAAATTTGTTAAAGGTCATGTATCACCTTCAACATTCAGTTGTAATTAGGAACACTGTCTACACTGTCTAAGACAAAGGGAACGCACACAGGCCTCTCCAACACATGCTGTTGAGCAATTGACTAAACAGGGAATTAACATCTTTGAGCAATCTTTGAAACATCTCAGAGAAAGTTACTCTGAAGTGAAGATTCTGTATATTTGTAAAAGTATTTAAGTATTTAATTAAAGGGACTCGCTCCATTTAATGAAGCTATAGGCACAGCAGATTGGCCATCAAGAGAGTCGTGGGATTTCCATGGGAGGGCCTTTTTGGCCTGCCATTAATTGCCTTTCAATCTAGCAAGCATGGCGCGACCACCGTGTCTGCATTACAGTAAGGGCTTCCATGCAGCTGGCCACGTGCTTTGGCGTTTGTGTGTGTGTGTGTAAAGCCTTTTCAGACAGGGAGAGTTCCTCCTTATGCATGCTCTTTTGGATCTGTGGGGTCTCACTGCATGAACAGAAAGGGAAACGAGCGCTCCATGGTTTAGGGACACCAGTGACTGAACATTGTAATCAATAGTTTTTTTTGTAAGCTATAGGAGTGCTTTTTGCATGAAGTACATGGGATGTGGTTGATAAGATAACCTTAAGTTAAAATTAGCTTATTAGTGTGTGCAGGTAGGTCATTGCATTCAAAGTATAATCATTGGGCACTTTATTACAATTACAGCCACAGGTACCATTTTTTACCATTTTTGTTTCAACATTTGATTTTTTGATTGCTGTCCGGATGTGAAGAGAATTTCAACAAATAAAACAAAAAATGCTTCTGAAATTAAACTGCCTACCCCAGCTTGAAATAGCTTTTAATCCACTGCCATGTGGTATATAACATCACAGTGTAGATAATTCTGAAGCTTGCAGACACTGTGTTGGATAGTGTTAAGTCACTGATAGATTGTTCGAAAGAAAGCACTGAATGCTGAATGTTAATAAGGGATGGGCCATCTGCTTTGGATCAAGCTGGTGTTAAGCTAACGTTAGCTACTGTCATCAACATTATTATTGTAACATTTAGCTAGCTACAAAGCAACTTGTATTGCATCATCTGATTTTTAGGCTGTCAGATAAACAGTAGGCTAGAACCTAACTCCAACATATAGCAATGACATTAAAACCAACAACCTACCACAAATACATGCCGCTCATAGGACCAATGGACTCTCTGTGGTTAGTGTTCATTTTTGTGAATGACAGCAGATTGTCAGACTGTCCCTGGTACAAATCTGATCGGACCTTAAAAGCTTCTGCCAGACAGATGAGGTTTTTGTTCTCCATCCATGTCAGGACTTAAGAGCACCCACTCTGAGTCTGAATCAGTTAAGCAGCTTGTGACGGTGGTGTTTCCTTTTTTAACTACTTTTTTTCTTCTTTTTTTTACATTTTTCATTTATATACTTGGATGCTAATATCAAGGCATGTAAAACAACAAGAATAAGTTATGCAAAAAAGAGAAGAACCTGCACTTGCATTTGACTTTTAATTTTAAGCTAAAATTTCAACATTTTGAGCATTTACAGTTGTTTTTTTTACAGACGCTTATACACAAAATCTTTACATGTCACACGATTTTTGAAACCTCTCACTCAAAGAGCAAAACCTCACCTCAGATCTCGAAAACCATAAGCTATTTCTCAGTTTTCAATTGAATAGAACACTTTTTTCAAAATACTACACACAATCCTGTAGCTACGACACAAATATCTAACAGGAAGTGACTTGTTTTTCTTTTGAAAACACAACCAATCAAAATGCCACACTTATTCAGCAGGTCTCACACCCACTCTTCACATTTGCAAACACTTACTGCTTAACTGATCACTAACCAATCACTGTTAGTATACAGTAGACCTCTAGGTGAACGGTCAGATTACCTGTTTTGAACAATAGATGCCAACAATGGACAGAGAGCAATTGGAGTAGGAGGGAGAAACAGTGGAGGACAACGAGGACAAGTTCAAGGAGGAAGACGAAGAGGACAGAGGAAGAGAAGGAAGGAGAGCCATCACTGATAAGATCAGGGTCACACTTATTTATCATGTGATCAACCAGAGGTTGACAATGAGAGAAGTCGGACTGAGAGTCCAGCCAAACTTGAGTCACTTTACATTGACATCCATAAACCTTCATAAATTAGATCAGGTATGCAATTTGTGTGTAGAGTTTAAGGAAATGGGTGTGCTTCTTGAAAAACGGAATAATGGTTTTGAAATTTGGAGCAAAACTGTAATTCGGCAAGCTGTATATTAACAAATCATACACGGATTAAAACGTTCAGGTAATTTTCATTCAGCCTCTCTACACTTTCGACATGACCTTTATTTTCTTGAGATGGAAGAATTTAGAAAGTTGCGCGGCACTGCGGAGAGCTTCCAGCTGCAGGAACACATGGATCATGCATAAAATCAGGAGCTCAGACTTCATCCAGCCAGAGGGAATAACCATTGACCGTCCAGTGCACCGGTTCCACTGGTAACACAACCCATATTAGGGCTAAGAGAGGTGGAGCAGGGGGCTGGAGCGTATAGGGCGAGGAAGAGGAGGTCACACCCTGGCCGTAGCCTGGAGAATAAAACCTTGATAAACATTGGGTATTTTCTTAGATTGCTCAGATAACCTGCTGCTTCAGATCCGCCCAAAACAAAATGCTTCCTTTAAACTGACGTACTTAAGCTACAAATTGTAAAAAATTGGAATGTTTGAGGCCCTGTGATAGGCTATAGTGCTCACTTCTACAATCATATGCGCCATAGTTGATATGAGATGTGATGCGACCTGAAAAGAAATAGCCTTATGTTGCGATAGGGATCCCCAGTGCGTTACAAACACAGATAGGCCTTGACCATGGGTCCATATATGATGAGATGGGGATTGAGAACAGGTTGTAGGGAACAAAACACAGGTCCTTTCTTTTCCATTATGGGTTTAAAACAGAAAAACAAAACAGATGTTGGTTTATTATTGGTTTTTATTATTGACTTGGTTTTTGTAACGTGTGTAAGCAGTTAAAAAACTAACTGGCTTCATTAGGGGATGGAGCTGATGTAGTCTAAATTTAAAATAGCTTCTGTTAGTCCAATTTGTTACAATCTCTCCACCACACGTTCCGGACTCTAAGGCCAGATAACACTGTTAATATTAGATGATAACCCTAGAGTATATCCAATGCTAATGTTAGAATAGTTTTCAATATTTAACTTTTTATTATATTTGTGTGTAACCACTGTGTTTAAAGTAGGTTTGGGGTTATGAAACGTTACCACTTTTTGGTCATGGTTGGATGGCTATATGATAATTAGGGCTGGGCACGTTAACCCATTATCGCATGTTAACACAGTTTTTATTATTAGGCTATTATTTTGTCAGTCCGGTGCTCACTGGCTCTGAATACACATACGGTCAAACCATGAATTACAGGAGGGTTGGGATGTTGATCAGTCAGGAGATCACCCAAACAAGCAGTGAAGGGAGGCTTCAGTAGACTATCATGGATACAGCATGTGGGAGAAGTAGATAAACAAAAGCAAGACAAGCGATCAGATGCCATAGCGGAATGGCTAGCTACACACTGCATGCTGGTTAATATTGGGGAAGATGTCGGTTTTAGGAACGTTCTTACAATCGCAACATAGTCACTTGGTCTCCCGGGGATGCTCTTTACTCAGGTGAACGGAGACAAGCACTCCACGAGGAAACAGCAGGTGCTCTATGGAGAGTTACCATGGCAACAGCTTCTGTGCACTACACAGCTGTAGCCTATTTAAATTAAGTTAAAATTATTGGCTACACAACTTTACCTGATATGCCTTTATCTAGATTTGCGGGGATGCTCTGCCATTCCCTCCTGGTGATGTCCTGATAACTATTTAGTAAACGGTAATAGATTGTGGAAACTCACTAACAGTGAGGATCAGTCTCTCTTCCAATGATTTGTGCTAGGCACATAAGAAAATCATGCGATTTATCGCAACTTAAAATTTTAATTGTTGCCCAGCACTAATGATAATACATGTTTCAGCAATAACCTTACATAGGTAAAGACATGATATGGAGTTGAAAGCTTTAAAAAAGCTAATACATGGCCCTTGAGTTAAAATCATTTTGTCACACATACACCAACTTCAAAAAACAAAATTCCATTCTCCTAACATCTTGGCTTTGTAAGTGGGTTAGTATAAAGTACCTCAGGCACCGCTTTTACAAGTTTATGTAATGGTGTTTGGACACATCATAGAGAACTCCTGGGTCTCATATTTCAATGGCCAAATAAATGTACATATCAGTAATTGTGAATAAAAGGCCTTCGCATCAGTAAGGATATTTCCAGATACGCACAGCTTGAGAGGCTTCACCCATGGATGGTTTACCTTTGGTGTCAGACGTATGGCTCTGATTTGCCCAATCAGCCATGAAGCTGAGCTTAATCTATTTCCCCTCATGCTCACTTGACTTTTCATATGAAGTCATAAGCCACAGGGTTGGTGGGGCCAATTTATATAGCGATTTTCCCTCAGATGAACTGGCAGAAATACAGACTTTTACAATAACAATTCTGTTTCTCAGGATGAAACTTTCAGGGATGACAATGACCTTATTCGACTGGTATGAGTACCTAATTCTTTTCAATTAAATTACAATTTGGGTAATTCAATTCAATTTACAACAGGTTGTAAAGTGAAATTCACCTGGTAACTCCCTTCTGCTACATATCAGACAATATACAGTAATTTAAACAACAATTTTAAAAATGGTAAACAGAAATAAACTATAATCAATGGAACAGTGCTGAGGATGAATTTGAGTTTAGTCTGATAGCTTGGTGGAAAAGCCGCTCTGCAGTCTGGTGGTGAAATTGGCGTGGGAATTTGGCCTTCTTACAGTTTTTTCATTGCTTGAATACTATAACAAGGCTATTGAACTAAAATTTCAAAACCATAACTGTGAACATAACCCTTCATTTCTCATTGCCTACAAAGCACTGAAATTCAATATTGTTCACTCAATCAGCACAGGTTGAGCTCAATTAGCACAGAACTACCCAGGTGGAAACACAAGGAGTCCAAATTGATAACACACCAATGATGAAGGTATAATAGAAAGAAAAAGCCAGAGTCAGTTCATTCAGTTTAGGAACAAGGGACCCAGAGAAATCTGAAGGAATAGGTGAAGGACACAAGAGGAAAGGAGAAGGAGGAGCAGGAAAAGCAGTATGGAGAGGAGTAAGAGGTGAAGGGAGAGGAACAGTAGGAAATGGGATAGGAGGAAGATGAGGAGGTGAACAAGGCAGAGTAGGGCGGAGGAAGAGGGAGGAGGAGTAGGTGGTGAAGGTAGAGAACAAGAACACTAACAAATAAAAAAAATGTGTACAAATATTTACATTTGTTTTTTCTTTTGTGTTCATCATGTGGCAAGGTTTTTGAGGGGGAGAACCACAAGCAACATTACTTATAACCAGTTTTTGTAGTATTGTTTTGAATTTATCTCACCAGTGTGTCAGACTGTGTTGTTGTGTGTGTGTTTTTGAGGGCTTGTATGTTAGTCTGAGGCAAAGTTTGTTTTTCAGCATGATTTAATGTTTTTGAGAGGAGAGCTTCATTTTGGCCATAAAATTTGGGGAATTGGGAGTTTCAAGAAAAAGAGTCATAATTTCAAGAAATGTGTTTAAGTAATCAAGAAATACTGTAAACTTCTTCAGGAAATACAGTAACTTTTGAGCTTTCTTCACCAGCGTGGAGATGTGAGACGACAATGTCAGGTTCTTTGTGATGCTGATTCCCAGGAACCTGAAACTGTTCACCTGCTCCACCTTAGCTCCACTAATCTTTATCACCTTTTTCCTGAAATCAACAATCAGCTAGGTTTGCTGACTTTAAGCAGTAGGTTGTGTTCACGATTTCATCATTTGAAATCCAGCCGATGATGGTGGTGTCGCCCTCAAACTTCATAATAGATTTCTCTTCATGAGCACACAGCCCCGGGGGGCTCCAGTGTTAAGCAATGGAGTGGGGGAGATGTGTCCGCCAATCTGACCTGACTGGGGTCTGTTTGTGAGGAAGTCCAGTATCCAGTTGCAAAGTGTTGTATTTAAACCCAGAATGCTGAGTTCTTTATGTGCTGAAGAACCAGTTTCTCAAAGCACTCTCTCAGGCCCCATCCACACTACTTTGTTTTAGTTTACAAACAAAGAATTAAAACAAATATGATCTCTGTCCACACCAACGTTTTAGCTGTGTTTTAACTTCTCCGTTTTAGGTCTTTGTTTTCGTCATTTTAGTCTGGACGGGAGGTGCAGACGTAGCAAAAGGTCTCCTTCTTAATTCAAAAACGCAGTAGTGTGGATGGGGCCTCAGGCCCAGCTGATTTACTCATATTCACTCTCAGCAGGACTCTCCTCACATCTGCTGTGGATACTGACAGTGGCCGGTCTTCTGGAGGTGGAATAGACTTTACAGCTGACTCCTTGTTGAGGAGCTCAAAGTGAACATAAAAGGTGTTAAGTTCATCTGGTAATGTGGCCACACCCATGATCAGGGAGCTCCTGCTTTTGTAGCCTGTGATGTTTTTGATGACCTGGCACATATCTTTGGTGTTGAGGTCTCTATCCAGTCTCTGCTGATGTCTCCGCTTTGCCTCCTTGATGCCAGCTTTCAGTCTCACCCTGGCAGTGCTGTAAGTTTCTTTATCGCCCGACCGAAAAGCAGCTTTTTTGGCTCTGATCGAGGCCTCACCTCTCCATTCATCCAGGCCTTCTGATTCATTATTTCGTCATCTTAGTGATTACCACATCATCAACACATTTGCTGATGTATTATGTCACTAATGTACTGTACAGTATATACCTCAAGGTTGATATAGCTCTCCTGTGATCTCTGAAAACACCCCAATCCATGTTGGCAAAACAGTCCTTGTAGTCCTTGTGTGTAGTCTTATCTGTCCAAACTTTGACAGTTGTAATTGTTGGTTTGACGCTTTTATTCAGCTAGGTGTGAGTGGGCTGAAAAAGCAGAGAAATATGGTCTGATGGACCAAAATGGAGACAGTTGAGGGCTTTGTAGCTGCCAGGAATATTTGTATAGATGTGGTCCAGTGTGTTCCTCTGCTGGGGATGTAGACATGCTGGTGGAATTAGGTTATACTGTTCTAAGATTTGTTTGATTAAAATCACCAGCAACTCTAAAAACACCATCAGGTTGTTTTCTCATGTGACTGCTGATGACCTCATACAGTTCCTGTTGTGCATTTTTGAATTTGCATCTAAAGGAACGTAAACAGCAATAACAAAAAGTGGAGAATTCCCTTGGTACAATATAGCCGACATCTCAATATTAAAAATTTAACATCTGATAAGTGTTGTCCATCAACTTTGATTGCGTTTGAGCACCAAGCATCATTTATGTAGACACAGTCCTCCTCCCCTTGTCTTGCCGTGCTCCTGTTTGTGTGGAATAAACTCCTCCCATCAAGTGTGACAGCTTTCTTTGGTACGCTGCTATGCAGCAAGGTAGGGCTGTAACAATAAGTCGCTGGGGTAGTATTGCTTCCACAGTACTCCATGGCTGCTTGACTGCAGGGGGGATTTTAGAACATTTTAGGGATGCTGAAGCATTGCTTTTGCTGAATTCTGATTGGCTTAAAGGCATCGATCAAAGGCGTTAACTTTCTGGCTGAAGTCAGCCAGGTTTGTGTGATCAGTGCAACAGAGACTGTAAATATGGCAAAAAGTAAAAAAGAGAAAAAGAAATGTGTGGTGTCGTAAAAATAAGAATTAAGAAGAAAAAGATCTCGGCAGGAGGCAGCTGAATATGCAAAATTAACCGACTGCTTCCTTGGTGGGAGTTGCTGTGCAGCAGAAGAAATAGGTGCACAATTAGTAATGCATTTATTATATACTGAAATTGTTTCTATATGCATATATAGGCATAAATATTATAAACAACAGTTTGCAATGTTATCACTCAAAGACAAAATCCCTCTATAGGTGAGAAATTTGCTGTAAAGGTCAGTGGAGGTGATGCAGAGGAGGAGGAGGTAAATGGAACCAGAAAAAACACTGACAGGTACAAGGGCAATGTGCACGGCTGAGTAGACAATCATATGTAGAGATGGAATTAGAAAATGGATTATTGTTATTATATATATATATATTATATTACGATTTTAGTCATATTTTTATTTCATATTAGCCTTAGGGATTAGATTTTTATGCACACACACTGCTCTATTTTATAGAACTGTGTTGTAGTTTTTGATTAGAATTGACTATTTTAGCACTCTGACTGGCTGTACACATGACATGTTGGTAGTAGTATACTGTAACTTAAGTGTTCCAGCTCAGGTTTGCCTGACCTGGTCTTGTTCAGTGCAGTGCTGAGGCAGGTGTCATCCTAATGTTTCTTGAAGGTCTTCAGCATAATTTGATTCATTTTATACAGAAAAAAGCCAGTTGCAGTATGTAACGTTAGGACATTAGCTGTAACAGCAGGACCCGTCAATAAAACAAGCAGAACAGCAGCTCGAGGGGCCCAGATGCCATGATGGATGATGCAGGGCTCTAGAGAGTATTTCACTCGCATACGAGCACTGTGTGCAGGTAAAGACTACAATCTACAATTATTCTTAAGAATGAATGGTTCTGATTATTGACAAGTATTTTCTTAGCATTAATAAATTAGAGACCAATGTAGACTGTTTTTCTTGCACATGGATTTTATGAATGGAAACATTCTACAAAAATTAAACTGCTGTAACAGTTGGCAGTGTTGGGAAGGTCACTTTGGAAATGTAATAGGTTACCGATTCCAAGTTATCCTATCCTGCCTGAAATCCTCCTGAAAACAGATGCCCCCCCACCCCCGTCCAAAATCCGCCTATTTTGTTGCTCCAGGTCTCAGCAGGTGCCATCTTGATTATTGTGCAATACCTGAGAGCTGCCTGTCGGCTCTCCTCTTTTCTGCAGAGAGGAAACATGCCGCTTTGGAACACACAATCTTTTTCGCCATGTTTTGGCTGACCCGTTGGAGATACATAGTCATGCAGGGTACCAAATGAAGGGTCTGCTTAAGCCGGATTGATTGATACACCCACATCACTGTGGGATGTACCATTCTCAATCTACAAACCTGTAAAGCATGGGTGTGCTTTTGGTGACGGGAATGTTGATGAATAATCTGTGTATGGTTCGTTCTTTTATTATTTAATTTCAAAACCAAATCAGACAAACCAAAAAACCAAGTTGTTTTTTGTTTTTTTCGTTTTAAAACGTTTTAAAAGGAAAAGCACTTGGACATCTAATGGTTTATGTTTTTAGGATGCTTTTAGTTATGTTATGAATATTAGATGTTGAAGGTTTTTCCACAAATACAACAGAGAAACATTCATCAGTGCCTCTATTTTGGTCTGCTCTTCTTTCTGTTCTTTTCTTATATGCCATCCAGGAAATAATCTAACCCTTTTCTTCTCAAATCCTTGTTGTTGAGTGATTTTTGATGTTGACTTAAAGTGCCTAAGATTCCTCTCAGTAGTTCAAGAATGTGCCGTGCACACATGTAGGAGCTGCGTCTTTGCTTCTTGCTGTCTTGTAAAGACATTAGTGTGTCAAGTCTCTGAGGTGAGTAGAAGAATGCAACAGGAGCAATGGGTTTACCGGAGAACCTAAGTAATGCTCTAGTCAGTGAGTAGCTAAAAGTCGGATCACTGGAATTAAAGATGAAGGGAGCATTTTATTGTAAAGAAGAGAGAAGTGAAATAGGATCTATTGAAGTGCTTGGGTTGCATTGTTATGTAACACTCAGATCTGATCCAAGAATGGCTGGAGACAGAATGTCCAGCCTGGTTCTTACGCAGCAAATAGTCACCATTCAAAGGCCTTGGAACAGCCACCTCTGGTGTGGTCCTCTACACACCAGTTCATTCATCTATGTCTCTGTTTTCCTGGTCAAAACCACTAAAGCAACCATCTGAAATCTGAAAAAAGGTCTGGGAACATGGAGACTTAGGCTGCAGTCAGATTAAGCTTTCCACCAGAACTGGCAGTAACCTCTCTCAAACGTCAACACACAGCCCCTCATTTCAGAATAGTTTGGTGTTAGCTTGTCAGCGCATCAGTCAGACTATGGAGCTAACAACTGACTGAAGCCTTCCCATATAGCATAGCATGCTAAAGAATGTGTCTGTCAGACTGCGCTGATATCTGTGTTTTCAAAACTTTGCAGAAAATAATCAGTAAGTGGGTAAAGCATTACAAGCTGTACATAAAGCCTTTAGCAGAATAAATGTTTAAAAAAAACATTTTTGTTACACTATAACAGTTTCCAAGTATTCAGTCAAACATTCAGGGGGTGGTCAATGTCCCTCTCGTCCCATCCCCTTCATGAGACACTAGCATCACTGAGCAGCTCCTTCAGTGGCCGACTGATAAATCCATGCTGTGTAAAGGAATAATTTAGAAAATCTTTTCTTCCTGCTGCTGTGAGATCTTATAATCAGCACTGTTAGCAGTAACGACAACTCAGAGACTATGAGTGGTAATCAATGCACATTGTCACCTTGCATTGTTTAATATAGGAATATGTTTTTATCTGTTGTAAACTCACCAGGGGCAGCATGCGAACATGCACATCACTTTGCACTGTTTAATTTTTGGTAATTTGGTAATTTGTTTAATAGTTAATTTTTAGTACTGTATAATTTATCTATTTCATATTCGTTAGTGTTATGTTTATTATCACTTTACTTTATTCCATGCTGCACTTAATTTTGTTCGACAACCCTGTGTTGTAAAATGATAGTCAAATCCACCTTGTATATATACTAAAAACAATTGTTTTTTGACAGTGCTGTTAATGGACACTATAGTCCCACAATTCATTGAATTAAAAAGAGGACCTGCTTGGACTCTTTGAAAAACCTATTTGTTGTCTTTTTGTGACATTTATTTGGCAGTGTACAAAACACTGAAGTACACCGATTACTTAACTGCACAAACATCGAATTATGACAATGAGTATTGTATATAGATGAATAAAATGAGCAAATGGGATTGAATTTGGACATAATTAAAGAGACTTATTTATTTCCTGTTTATCAAAATGCCATTTTCTGTGGGTGACTGTGATGCTGCTGACTGGAGGTGAAGTGATTTTATCTAGTCGGGGATCTCTTACCTATACAGGTCATAGGTCAAACCTGTTGCTGTCTCACTCTTGGGCAGTCTGTGCGTTTTCGTGTGTGAAGGCAAATGATGACACTATGCCTCTGTGTGTGATGACTTTGCCAGCTGTTAAAGGAGAGAGCCTTGGGGGTGAACAGTTGGTTTGCTCATTTAGCTGTTAAACAACCGTTTGATGTTCGCAACACAAACAGCTATTTACAGTCAGGAGGAGGTAGTGACGAGATGGAGTTGACGGACATTTTCACTGTTTACTGAACATTTGCCCTCAGTGGGTCGTCAGGCAAATGTGTGTTTTAGTTGTTTGGCTGTGTGTTTACTTAGGGAAAGTTGACTGAGCACCATGCTGTTTTCCAGCAGCAGTGTTTTTCACATTAACGTAGGCAGCTATCCAATATAACCACAATGCCCTACTATTTGCTTTAGCAGCTGAGGGTACAGTGTCGTTTAGTCACGTTCCCTGTCCAGATTGTCTCAGTTAGTAGTTCAGAGATGAGAATCAGTGCCTTTCCAGTCATAAATTGTTTTTACCCAACCAGTCCCTGCCATTGTTGCATTGCAAAGGGGAATATTTTGAGTGGAGAAGCCTGTGTGTAAGTCTTCAGTGTTTAACCACTAGTGTATTTAGAGGATTTAGAGAAAGAAGAGAGGGGAAGAAATACTTTTCATAGGATAGATTTCATAGCGAATCCTTTTATTTTTTACTAGTTACCTGTTTGGTTTGTTTTCATTACCTTGCAGGTAAATTTGGACTTGGTGTGGAAATACTTTTGTGCTGCAGACAAACTGTTGGGTCACTGAACGGACAAACATTAGATTGAAAAAAGCATATGTGAAGAATAGCTGTTGCTTTGGCTACAGCGAATGGGGATCCTAATAAATGAAATGAAACGCCTTGCTTCTATTGGATACTCAGATGAATACAGATCAGGTGGATTCTGATTCATCACCAACAATGTACAACGGCTGCCAACTGCACCCTAAAGTTGTGTGAATGAGAGTTTTGAATTATATGCTCTTCTCATTTGCAGTAGCCCTAGTATTTTACACTTCCCGTTCATGCATATTACAATATCATTCTACACAGAGAGTTTGACTATTTTAGGAAACTCAAGTCACGTCTTCCTAGTACATAGGCACATTTTATTGTATAATGCCCTGGGGGCAAGTGCTGCAGTGTCAAGGGGGTCACATGACTAATTTTTGGAATGGGATTGAGGAAATCTATAACCTGTTTTTTGTTGAGTAATGTAAGAATTATTTTTTAATGTATGGTTTACACATATTTTCTTCTCCTGCATCTCTGACCAACGGCGTCCTCAGGTCATTTTTCCGGGGCTTTAGCCCTGGATGTAGCCTCGAATGTAAATCAACAACAGCAAAAAAAATATTTTCCATCACACAGCCTGTCTCTCAGGTCTTCAAAGAGCGGAGGCTACTCGCAATAATATTGATATTTTGTTTGAAGTTCACGTGACGTGACCCCCCACCGTTACTCAGACTGCCTGCATTTAGAGAGAGAGACAGAGATAGAGAGAGCGCATTGCACAGTCGACGCATAGTAGTGAGAGAATATCACACACCTGACCAACACAGACTCCTGACGCTCTGTGTTCTGCTGTCTCTGTCCCCCTTGCTCGGAGACACTACTGTTTTACTGTCTCCAGAATATGTTAACAGTCTAGACAAGAGCTTAAGGTGATTCACAGTATCAAACACACGCTTAAAGCCAACAAAAACAGCCGTAACATAACTGTTTTCGTCTAAATAAGACATCACCTTCTCAACAAAAACACAGACAGCCGTTTCAGTTGAGTGAAGAGATCGAAATCTGAATTGCATAGGGTGCAAACCCGGATCATTAAGATGCGCAATAATAGAGTTAGCGACCCACTTTTCTGCTATCTTTGAGAAGATAGGAAGTATGCTAATAGGTCGATAAGTAGCAGGGTCTAATTTATCACCGATTTATATATTGGTATGACATTTGCCACCTTCCAGCTCATGGGGACTGCCTGCGTGATTGATAAATTAATAAGATGCATTACAGGCACCAAGATGCAAGATTTATAATGCTTCAGAAGACTGGTATCAAATCCAAACTCATCCATTGCTTTAGAACTTTTCAATTTAGAGATTGTGTTTTCTACTTCTAATTAATTATTTGAATATTAAACTTAGAATTTTAAGTTAAGGCATCCATATAGGGGTCGGTGTTGCCAATATTTTGTTGAGAGTCACAAGAGTTAGAAAACAGTTGTGCGATCTCATCAATAGTACTTTGGAATTAATCATTTAATTTAGTTACTAGGCTGAGAGGCTCTGATACCTATTCATTAGCAAATTTGAGTTCAAGGTCAGTAGTGTGCTTACTTTTACCAAGAACTTTGTTAATATTTTCCCAAATTAGCTTACAATTTCCTTTGGCACCATTAATTACAGTCATGAAAAAATTTGCTTTTGCCATTCTCTAAGTTTTGTTCCTTGCTCATACAAAATTTAATTGATCAGTAGTTAATTCAGAATGTAATGATTTTTTAAGTAATTTGAGTGCCATAAGCTGTACACTCACTATTGATCCAAGGCAAGGAATAAACTCGTTTCTTTAAATGACCCGCTTTCTGAAACTGAGACAAAACCCCTTTAATAGAGGAGTATAGTAGATCACAACATTTATTAGTGTCATTACAAAATAATATACTAGACCAATCAAGAGTATTTAGAGCTGCAATTAAACGTTGTTCTTGGCTCTTTGGAATAAATGTTTGTTTTATATTAATGTTTTTACTGACACTTCACAATTGTTTTTTAGTCAGCTTTCTGGAAAAGAATATGGCATTGTGGTCAGACAAGCCAGTCAAGAAATTGTATGTTTTTATTATTCTATCTAGTTTGTTAGAGAAC
>JAPMOB010220871.1:0-11975 GCA_029875015.1 Lepomis gibbosus | reverse complement strand
TCATTCCTGCGCTGTGTCGGAGATGTTAGCGCGTCTCTAATAAGATCAGTCACAAACACGATCCCTGCACGATCTAATCTTTAGCGTCTGATTAACTCTCTGTCATCCTGCAACACATTTCTTCTCCCTCTTCGTCTTTCTGCCATTTTCTCCTCTACTAAAGAAACTCTTAAGCCTCTTAAAAGTCCTCGTCCGTGCTCCTAACAATTCTGACCTTAAGAGCTCTTTTAAGGGTTAAGATGCTTTATGAATTACTTTTTGCTTTACTAGGATTTTTTCTTTAATTTTAGAGTAAACGGCCATATTTCTAAGAATTTTGTCACTAGGAGCTACTCTTTGCCTTAAGATTCTTTATGAATACGGGCCGTGGTCTCCGAGGAGTGAAGCTCTGTATCCAAGTGCGTTTTCACATCACCTGCTGTTTGAGGCACAACATAACAGCGAGATGTACTGGATCTATGTCAGATATCCAACTGAGTGGGGAATTCATGTACTGAGTGCATGTGTTCACGCCACGCCAACTTATACACTCTCTGGTCAAACCAACTCGAATAGAGTCGAACTTTTTTGTCCACAAAGAATTAAAGCTAAATATTATAAAAGGTTTGTCTCTTTAATTAACAGACTCTGCAGTAACGATAAGATATTTGCAGCACAAACATCGTCTCAGCTGCACCACACAGTGTGTTTCCTCCATCTTTCCTCCAGGCGCAGCTTGAAAACCTAAAACAATGTGGTGCCCCAGTGGACATTAAAAGAGTTGTTGGTTGCTGTAATTATTCGTCCTTCCTAAAGTGAATTTAGCATTCTGAAGTTCACCCCCAGCCAATGCAAGTTAATCAAGGCTTTTCATCTGCGCCACAGCAGAGGGATAGTATCACAAAGAGGGAAGCTGGGAGATTGGACCATGTCTCTTTGCAGCCAGTGTGGCCAGGGATAAATTCAGAATTACAGTGAGTAATAACACTTCCTATGTATGTATGTAAATGAGACACGTTATCCTTCAAGCTTTTTCTCTGGCTCAGTCGCTGATTTGGTGCATGGTGCATTTTTAAATATTCAAAAAAGTACTGTACACAAAATTAGAGTAAATGGAATAGTACTTTCACCTCTGCTTCCTGTTATCCCTTCTGTCCCCCTGAGACTCATTTATCTGCTTCAATCACATGAGAATCATCCACAAACGGAGACTTTCACGCCAGCTGTTCTGTCTGAATTCTCTCATGCTTGGAAGACATCTTAATTCCCTCTGTGGCTCAGCCCCACCACCACTAGAGACCTGGCTTTAAACACAGCCTGTTTATTTATGGAGCCAGGACACTGACTTTAGAGTTTGGCATTGAAAATATAAACCCTGACACTGACTTTTTCCAATGCCAATGTTTCCTTTTCAGATCAGGATGCATTTTCAACGCCAAAATCTTAAGTCACAGCCCTGGCTCCGTTGGCTTTTTATTAAATGTGTCCCATTTGGAGCGGATAGCAATGAAATCAATTCTTTGTTAGTTTCTAGGCGTGCAGACTAACCTCTGTCCAGCCTGATCCCTTCATCGAAGCGAGAGAAGAGTCTGTAGCGTTGAGCCCAGTATTTAGCCAGCTCCGGTACAGCTGCCATCTCAGCCGGGACCTGCTGCTTCCTGCCTCGCTTGCTCTTCTTGTTCTTCTTGGACTTCTTCCCGTCTTTCGTACTCAGCTCTACACACACACAGATATTCTTCAGTGACTGCACCAGCTTTTCATGCAAACACTTACGCCATCAGAATCATTTGACAGATGCTATGAATACCTCTGTTGCCTTCAGGGGCGTCAGAGAGGAGAAAGTGAGGAATTTCTAGACACTGTAACGGCCGACCGGGCTGCTCCTCGTCCTCCCTCTCCCCATCCACAGACCCTGGAGCAGAGCCGAACGGCTGACTGCGCGTCCTCCTCTCTGCATCGAAACCGGACGGAGCATTTGAATTCTCTTCTTCCGCCGCCTCTTTACTTCCTTCCTCTGAACTCCTCATCTCCTCCCCCCTCCTCTCCTCCTCTCCAGTCACTTCTCCCAGAAATGGAGGCTTGTCCTCAGACTCCTGTGTGCTTCCTTCTCCCACCTCAACCTGCTCACACGGAGTCATCTGAGTCTCTTTCCGGTTCTTCTCAAGAAACTTTTGGACCTGCGAAACAAACTTCATTTAATTAGTCTTCTATGTCGCATTCATACTAATAAATGTGCACTCTGCTACTACTTACAAGCACTGTGCAGTTTGGAATATTGTGTTTGATTTAAAAAGGCCAAACCAAAGTTTGAGAGAAAATAATCTGATTTGATTTGATGATTCTAAAATTTCTTTACTCACAAAACAAACTGGACGAACATCCATTACATCAGACATCACAAATAAGCGGCTTTAATGGTTCCATTTAACATTCAGAGCTCAGTCTGTGCAGGAACGCTGGGGAACAAAAGGGTTCAGGGGGAATCTTCTCTTTGATGGCAAAAGCAGATATTCTTCAAATACAATATGAGATGGGTCTGATGTGAACACCCTGTTTGTGTATGCAGTTTGAAAACTCGCCTCAAGCCTCTGACCCACAGTCGTTGCATCGTTGCAGCCGACAGGTATGGATTATCAACATTCAGGTAATTATCCTTCATTCAAAAGACATTTTATAGATGCTTTGTTTTAAAAAAGAAAATCTTTTACTGAACGTACAGCTCACATGTCAGAAAAGAAATGATGATGTAATCCTATAGCATTTACTTGTGTCGCAGTTAAAAAAGTAGTAGTACAATTGAATGTTATATTATTAGTGGACAATAAGCCTTTATTACACTCTGTGTCTGACGTAATTTAGCTTTCTGTACAATAAAGTTAAAGTTCACATTTCTTTTCCCAACTAAACTTTTCAGAGGCTGTTCAACAGCAAACTTATTGGATCAAACTGAGCAGACTTTGTTCACCAGAGTCCTGAAGCAAGAACAATCTAGAAAGCCTGGTGCTGATGCTGGAGGAACACTGTTGTTGATTTAGTGACTAATTGTGCCTGCGAGAAAGACTGAGGAAGACGCAGAGAAATGTCTCGCAGACAAAGTCATATGCGTGTAACAAATGGTTAAGAGTACCGAAGTGTTTGTTGAACCACATTACAGGCCTTTAAGGTGGCGTTTTAGTGTGACGTTTCATCGTGTAGGTGAATCTGCCATTTAGAGATTTGCTGAAAACACCATTTTCTATCCACGTCTAGGTCATCTAAATGTAACCACACGTGAACGGAAGCACCTTTAACTTGTATTTAATCACTAATCAAGAGGAGTTTCATGTTCCAGACGATGTTACTGAAACTACAACTTGATGACAGCACTGACCCCGGTCTGCCCCGGTGTCTCAGGCAGAGTAAACCCTCCACCAGTACCTTGTAGAGGGCGGTGCTGATCTGTGGCTGTGTGTCGTCTCCATCCGTCTCTGAGAACCTGGTGTGTTTGCCGATGCTGCGGACGGCTCTCTTAGCCCGCCACTGCCTCTGACGATTCTTACCAGCGCCGCCTTTAAAGCTTAAGACGCTGTCGAACCTGAGATACAAACATAACCCAGATACAGACATTCACTGTGTGACAGCTGCTCCAGTATGTGGGCAACACTTCACATGCATACAGCTGGCAGTGCATTAGGTCCTCTGCAATAGATCCTCCCTTCATGAAATTTGTCTGATCTGTATGGACAGGACTTACAGAGGCTCGGGGTTGTGCTTGAGTCCCAGCTTCCTCCAAGCTTCCTCAGGTGTCAGATGTGTGCTCTCCTCCACATCCAGCTCATGACTGCAGACAAACAGAAAATACTGCTTGAGGATTTAAATATGATTATAATTTTCACATTTACAGTGTTTGTCTTTCTTTTTTTAGCTGTTCAGGTAAACACGTGATTTCCTTATGGATGTTTGTTTTGTTGTATTTCTTGGTTGCACAACATTTTCAAATGCTGTTCTACATCAGAAAAGAGTCAAGCTGAGGATCTTGTGGAAATTTGGAACCAACGAGAAACACGAGGGTGCTTTAACTACGTAAGTTATAAGCAGCATATTTGATGTGACTTCTTTTGTGTGCGTTTGGTTTTTTTTAAATAGTAAATGAACTTGTGTCTTTTTAGTCTTTCGCCCACTCAAAGTGCTTTACACTAACAGGTCACATCCACCCATCACCTGCGTTTGACTTTAGCTTGTCTTCCTCCTGGGGGTTTGTCATCATCGTCATCATCATCTTCCCTATTTGGCATCTTATTCCTTGAGCCATACTGTCTGTCAGGGCTGCCAGCAGCCTGCAGGGAATCTGAGTCAAAACATACATAAGATATTTACCAACTCACACTAAACACACAGTAACTAAATTAGCATTTTCCCAGAGCTATCACTGCAACTCTAACATGGGATAATAAGTCCGAAACACATTTACTAATTTAATGTGCTAAATACTAAAACAGTATTAATATAGGATCAATATTAAATGTATAAGACTTATTTTGATATTTGAAGATATTAAAATCTGATTTTCCAATATATCGTCCGAAAAACACATAACACAAAGTTTATCTATTTGTTAAGTGTAGTTACGTGGCCTGAAATAATGCAGTTAAAAAATAAACTTTTTTATTGTTATATATAGTATGTTGAACATATGTACAGCTGATTGCTTTGCTTTGTGGTGGATTTGTGGGTTGCATAGTGCCCTCTGCTGGACATTCTTTTCAACATCATTTTAGTAAACTTAGCAACCCCTATTTTTAAAAAATATATTAATGCATATATTTTGCGGAAGAGGATTAGGACCACATGTGAAATTTTTTTGAGCATTTTTTAAGTCAGAATTCTGAGAGAAAAGTCAGAATTCTGTGAAAAAAATGCAGAAATCTAAAATTAAAGTCAGAATTCTGTGAAAAAAATGCATAAATCTAAGATTAAAGTCAGAAATCTAAAATTAAAGTCAGAAATCTGTGAAAAAAATGCATAAATCTAAGATTAAAGTCAGAAATCTAAAATTAAAGTCAGAATTCTGAGAAAAAAAGTCAGAATTCTGTGAAAAAATGCAGAAATTTAAGATTAAAGTCAGAAATCTAAAATTAAGTCAGAATTCTGAGAAAAAAGTTAGAATTTTCTCAGAATTCAAAATAAAATTCACATGAGGCCCTAATCCTCTTCCGCAATATTTGAACATTTCCTAACTATATGTATTTTTTTTTCTATTTTAAAAACCATGTAGACTTAGAGGTCACTTTGCCAAGTAAAAGGAACACATACTTGCATTTTTGGGTCAAGAAAGACATTTTAAAAGCAGAAATGGAAAACGAGGACTCAACAAGCACTGTCAACAGAGATGCCTCTCTTGACCTGCTCTCAGCAAAGATAATCTTTTACAGTTATTCATTTGGCAGACAAGCCAAAGCAGATCAAGGAGAAGCCTTTGAGAATTATTCCAGAAACACTCAGTTTCATGTTCCTCATTAAGGGCAAAGCAAATGACACGAGAGAGACAGGATGAAGTATGTTGAGAAGAAGAGAGAAAAATGGAACTAAGTCAGTTAGCGCTCTCAGAAGTCAGACTTTAAAAGCTTATAGACAATATAAAAGCAGTCTGTGAGATACTCAGCGACTACCTGAATGTCCAGCTGTGTTCTGCTGTGAGGAGGCAGCAGGTCTCTTGCGGTCACCCCCACCATCAGCAGGATCATCGGAGCCACAGACCTCTCCCTTTGTCTGCTTTCTATCATCAGCCGTCCTCGCACACCGTCTGTCGATCTCAGAGTCAGACGCAGAGCTCCCGCTTCCTGCTTCTAACGTGCAGTTCTGTCCAAACAGATCCTTCAAAACCTCAACGTCATCGTGAGGAGCCGTCACTACTTCATCTTCAGTCTGGCCGTTTCTACGTTCCTCTGGGAGTGCCTCCGTGCCTCCGTCCAACACCCCATCAGCGTTCCTATTACAGTCAGTGGTCCAGCCCTGTGCTGCCCAGTATGAGTACTGCTCCCAATAGGAGTAGTAGGTCTCTGCGGCATGCTTGTCCCAGACGGCCTTTGTTTCTGGGTCATCCCAAACAGCAGTCACCGTTCCTGGATCTTCTGTAGACTGCAGCTCAGCCTCTGGATGTTTCTCCAGCCAGCTGCTCCACAGCAGAGCTTCACCCTGTTGAGCTTAAGCAGACACACGGGGAAAATGGATAAAAATGGTGAAGCAATATTTAACATTTGAGGTGTTAAAGGGTTTGTCCTGGCTTAGCCAGCCTGCTGTCATGTGACCCATGACCCTACAGGTGACAACGGAGCAAACTCTTCTGATGAAGCACTGGATACCTCGAGTCAACCGCTGTTCCCAGCAGTGAGTTTGGCAAAATATGGTCAAGAATAAATGTTGAAACTTTAAGATCTTTTGTGGTTTACTAAATAGATTTAATTGTATTTGTTCATTGGAGATGATAATTAAGTTCTGATGTTAAACTGAAGTCATTACACACAGGCGACAAACACCTCTACAGATATAATTACTCTAGATGGCATCACCCTGACCTCTGGCACCACTGTGAGGAAGGGCTAGACGAGTTATCTTTGATCTGGACTCTCACATTTAAGAAACTTCAAGGGCCGTCTATTTTTTTTTTAACCTAATGTAACATTACATAAATAAATTATGTAAACTGTCTAAAATGCTGCAGAAAAACTAGTCCATGCATTTGTTACTTCTAGGCTGGATTACTGCAATTCCCTATTATCAGGCTGCTTGAAAAAGTCCATTGAGACTCTTCAGCTGATCCAGAATGCTGCAGCACGTGTTCTGACAGGAACCAGGAGAAGAGATCATATTTCTCCTGTATTAGCTTCTCTGCAGTGGCTGTAAAATCCAGAATATGATATAAAATCCTTCTGCTCAGCTATAAAGCTCTTAATGGTCAGACACCATCTTATCTCTCTCTCTCTCTCTCTCTCTCGGCCTGATAACTTCTGTTATGAATATGAGCTATATAAATAAAATTAAAATGAATTAAGTGATAATGTTAAGGTGACACGTTACAGAAATATTACAGGTCTAATCTCATGTTGTTACTTATATATCAAAGTGACACCGTTTATTCAGACATGAAACCGTGAGCTATATAGCATTTCATGTGTGTTCAAACATGATTTACATAAAATGTCTCAAACATGTCTAAAATTGCATGTGGTCCAATAAGGGAAAACATCAATGTTCATCTTCTTACCCCAGTAGGTTTCCCAGCCAGCATCTTGGATCCCTCCTGTTCCTTCCTCCAGTGGGTCACATGCTTCCTTCTCATCATCTAGGTCAAAAATCACAAGGACATGAATAAAAACATGTTGAAGTCAGATGGCACTGATTTGTCCAAATCAGGGGAGGCTTTCCACATTTACTTCAGTGTTACTTTGAAATAAGGCCCAACCTAATCACGGCATGAGCTCAAACCCTAATTACAAGGAAGCTGGGCTCAATAACCCGCTCTTTACATATGTGTAAATAACAACAACAATAATTAAGTTGATTGCATTACCTTTGCTGTCAACCTGTAGATCTTTTTCATCCTCCTCCTCCTCCTCTTCAGATGGTTCTGCCCAGAATGTGTCGGGCTTCCTGTTACCCCTCCTTTCCTGTGACCAAAAACATCAGCAGAATCTACACCAAACACTTTATTTACACTTTATTTAAGAAAAGGTAACCTAACTCACAGCTCTCCTCTTGCCAGAGGAGCTGACAAACGCCAAAGGCAGACCCATGCTGGCCATCAGCTGAGTCTCTTCATCCAACAGCTCCTCCTCCTCAGCCTCCTCCTCCTCTTCCTCATCTGCTTCTGTGAGTTAAGGGAAAATTTATTTCTTATGGAATCATCTCTTCACATTTACCCCCCCCCCCTCTCTGTAAGACAATGCGTGTTGTTGTTGTTAACTGAACTAAAGGCCCTGCGTATTCTGAAAGATGCCACCCACCTGCTGTTTGATCATTCTGAACTCACAGTATAACGCAACGTTACCTTGGACTGTAGTGTCTGCCAGGTCAAAGGGGAGCCATCTATTATCAGAGCGGTACAGCTCCCGATCCCTGGACAGAAGGTAGAGGACACAGACAAAACAGAAAAAGCAGATGAAGCGCTTCATCTCTCCATGCTTCAGTCTGCAGCAATGCGCACTGCTATGTCAACAATAAGTGTTAGTGGATAAAGAGAGGCTCACTGCACGAAGGCTCTGGAGCAGAGACAGTGGATTCTGGCCTCCTCCTTCTCAGATGCGTGTCTCCTGCTGAAGAAGATATCCGCCACCACTGTCAGCCTGCTCCTCTCCAGCATCATGATGACCCTGAAGCACACGCAGACTGGCTACTAGCTGCGCGGAGAGAACAGCGTGAGCTCGCTTCACACTCGGGCACAATTTCCTGTGTTCACGGGCGATCACTTCCGGCTATTCGTTTCAGAATAAAAGTGTTGTTTTGATAGGAGTTCAGTTCTTTTCTTCTTTTTTTAAAAAGTCATCTTTATTGCAAAAAGGGGGTTCAGATGTGACTTACAGAACAGTATACAAATACATATATAAAACCGACAAAATTATGTAAAGCTTTGCCAGGGGAAGCCTATAGGCTATTACAAGGAGAAATTAGACAGTTTTAATCGCCTTTTTGTTGTTGGAGCCAGAAATCAACTTAATATAAAGCACAATTTCAGGGAGAAAAAGTACAAAATTCATGGAGAAAAAGTACAAATTTGATAGGAGTTCAGTTCAATGTGCTTATTTGGCATGAAAGTTTCATTTAAACAGGGTTTTCATATGACATAACAGGATTTATCCAATCAAGACCATTCACTTTAGGAGTTATAAATGACAAAACCATAAATAACAAATAAATCTTTAGAATTAATAATTAGAATTAATAAATAATATAAAATAAATAGTAATAATTAGAACTTAAACTACATACAAGAATTAGCAAGATGTAACCAGCCATGCAGCGATCGTAAAGTGCATAAGTTTGCTGAGTCCCTCGCTGTACCTCAAGGTTGTGAACACATACTGGTTTGCTGTCTGTCCTTTTCTAAGGATTATTCTCACGTTCTTTGAAATTAGCAGATGTACTTTCTCAATTTATTTCTCTTTTATGCTTTTACGTTTTTTACATTTCAGGAGAAAATACATCTCTGTCTCCACCTCACCTGTTGTACAGTGCTCACCTACTCTAAATTCTTTTGGTACCTGTTTGTGTCTTCTTTTAGGGTCACTGAGTATGTACTTGGTAAGAAGCTGCTTCTGCTTGAAATCTCTTACAGTAGATAGATATTCAACCTTTTCGCAATCTAATGTTTAGGACCGTATAACAATCTAATTTCCGTTGTTTTCTGTCTCTTCCTCCCACTGTTCCAAAAAGGCATGGTTTTCTAAGGGTGATAATTTGGTTCACTCTACTTGGTGTTTTTACAGCAGTGCTAGTTTGAGAAAGTTCAGTGTGTGCGTTTGAGATGTTGCAGGGTTTGTTAAAAAAAAGAAACAACTGAACAACACACGTGTAACGTCTTCTATTGCTGAATGACAATAAAGATAAAAAATAAAGTCTCTCAAATTCTATTTTTTTAGTTCGTTGTAAACTGGCTTTTAATTTGAAGGTTTCGTGTCAAACAGGAAGTTGCTGCCGTGTGGAACTAATCTATCGCTCCGGTGTTTTCAAGGGACACGAATCACCTTAACGTCTGACTCTGTGTCACACTCAAAGCCTTCCGGGGTTGGGAACCGGGACAGTTGTTAGCTGTGCTGGTGTAACATTAAATGTACAGTGGCGTGTTTTATTTTTTTTGGTGTTTAATGGGTCTGTTCACAGACTAAACTGTCCAAGGTAACGTTTCCTGTGTTTATTCCGCGGTTCCGTGTGTTTGAGTCCGGACCTTTGAATCCGCCCTCTCCACAGAATTGACTGGTCCTGAACGTGGAAATGGACTGAAACGTTAACGAGTTGAGTCTGTCTGATACCAGGCAAGGTAACGTTAACCATGAAGGCTTTTTGCTGTCAGCTCTCAGATTTTTCAGCTCGGCTCAGTTCACGTTTGCTAAGTCAGTTACTAAGCTAACGTAGCGTTAGCTCACTGTTTCCCCTTCCAGCTTCCATAAAGTCATTTGCATCACCGCTTTCATTTTTCGTGCCACTGAAATGCTGATTCGTTTCGTTTAAACCTTTGCTTACTCTCAGCAGACGAAAAAGCAAGTTGTTATTGATAAAACAAGCAGGATAAGCGTTGGACGATGGATGGATGTTCTTCCTTTGATATATATTTTAAAGGGATCCACTGTTTGGCATCAATCTGAGCATAAAGAATATTTAAAACCATAAACTGGTTTCTTCGACTTTCACTCAGGAGTAAAAATCAGCCATTAAACTTGAAATAAATAATGATAGGACTTTAACTTGATTGCCCTAGTTGGTCACTGGTCATGGTCACGTGTTGAAGTGTTTGAGCTAGAGGCAAACTGAACAACTTAAAAAATAATCAGCAGATGAATCAATATTTATAAAAAGATTTTGTTGCAGCCCTAAATGTAGGTAATGTAGCCCCTTTGTCTGATGCACTTTAACAAAGGTTGCACGATATTGATAAAATATGATATTGCGATATCATGGATATTGCGATGACGATATAGATATCAAAATTATTAAATATTTGGAAATACACAAGCTAATTTCTGATTCGTTTCCCCTTTAACTTCCGTCGTTTCGTTGTCTCCCTTTTCTGTTCTTTCTTTTCTTTCCCTGCACACACATGCTTCATAGTGTATGTTTGTGTAGTGGACCTATGAGCTCACAATTTCATGTAGCAAGGCAACAGGCCGATCAAACATGATCATTAAATAGCTGTTTCAAACAATCAATCAATCAAATCAACTAAGCCGCACAGCCAACAGATGCATCTGTCCACAAATAAACAGAATATTGCACACTTCTGCAAAATATTTGGTAGGATATTGTGCAACATGATATGAAGTCAATATATTGTGAACCCCTGACTTTAACGTTACCTAAATTAAATCCAGTACAACAAGAGAAAATGTTTCTGTTCATGCATAAATTGTGTTTTCCAAGAAAGGTTAAAGTCAAGGGCAACTGTACTTGGAGAAACAGCTGTTTAACCTCGTTGATCAACACCGCAGGTTGGTTAGCGGCATCGATTATCATGACAACGACCCTACAGAGGTTAAAAAGCTGAATTTCCCTACCAGTGAATCAGAACTGAAGAAGTCTCTTCGACAAAGTCTAGTTCCCCTTGATTTTACCTTCCTTGGATAACTATGACCTGGATCACTGAGAACCTTCACAGGTATAAATTGAGTTAATGAGCTAAGCTCTGAATGCTGTTGTATTCTGCTGTCTTTCAGTTCCCCTGTACTGTATGTAGCAGCAGATGCTCTCCAAGCAGCGTGACCCTTCCCCCTGAAGCTGTCTGACTGATCCTGTCATCAGCTGGTTGAACTACAGCTTCTGTGACTGGCAGCAGAGCAGGATGTCAGACAGCGGGAACCAGTCCTGTCTGATGGGAGCAGAGGACACGGTCTCCTTCCTGGTATGAGCCATGCGGAGTTAGTACTGGCGTTTACGACGGGATGGCTGTCTGTTCTCTGTGTTCACGCTGGGATTTCATTTAAAACCACTTAAGGAATTTGTTTGTTAATTGATTGAGAGTACTGTTTATTTGATCCCGTCAGGGGTGTGATTACAGTTCACTAATGTGGCCGCTGTTACTCAGTTGGCAGAATGAGTTGGTCATAAGTTGCAGGAGTGTTTGACCAAGACACAGACCAAACAACTGAGAGCAGATTAAATATAATCATAAAATAATTATTTGTTGCAGCCCTAAACGTATTTATAAAATTATGTAGCCATTTGTTTGTTGTACTGTCAGGTTTAGACACCTAAATTATCAAACAAGGAAGAAAGACACAAGAGAGTTACTGGCTTTTTACTCGCGAGGA
>JAPMOB010220870.1:0-44594 GCA_029875015.1 Lepomis gibbosus | reverse complement strand
TGTGTAGTGAAGCTTCATTTAATGTAGAGAAGCTAGTAGCTTAGCTCACTACATTTTCCAAGTAGCTTGCCCAACACTGTCAGTGTGTAAGTTGCTGTTTGCTTCAGCACAAGAGTAAATGCTGCCACATGAAATCCTATCTGACCACATTTTGGATTGGACATTTCGGATGCCTGTGTTGCCTCACCTGAGAGACAAGCTGCATTACAAGGCGAGGTTATCAAACACACAGTGCATTTTAGGAATGGCCCATGCTATGGTGGTCATAGTTCTGTATATTATAGAATAGAATTTTGAATTTGAAGAGAGAATAACACAAAATAAAATATTTAGAATTTAAAGTCACAGCCTTAATGAGTTTTATTTGAAAATGCTGAAAATGCTCATTACAGCAACAATAAGAGGAACCAAATCAAAGCTTCATCTTGGCTGTAATGGATTGTCTTTTTCTGTGGAAGATGATTTTCATACTGAACAAATAATATACTCATCTTAGAGAAATCATCATACCATATGGGTAATTTAAACAGTTATAAACTTTGGTGTCCTTATATAAGTGACCTTGTACTATTGACAGTTGTCGGAATGTTATTTTTTGTAGCTTGTACCCATGGCAGGAAGTAGTTTTGGTGCTTCTCCCCCATGAGTCTCTGGACAGTTATTTACTCATCTAGGAAACTGCTTTGGACAGGAGGCGTAAAGACAGGCTGGTTCTGGTACACTATGAACTCACGCCTAAAATATCTCCTGTCCCTCTGCGTGTTGATGGAAACGGATCAACTTCCAAGATAAGTGAAATGCTGCAATAAATAAAATAGAAATTTATTTTCCTCAGTTGCTGCTACTCTTAACTGTGTTCAATTATTGGAAGTTATTCTATTTTGTGATTTTGTAAAACAGTGATATTTAATTTAACTATTCATTACACAGCATGGAGGCTGTCTGGGACATTACTAAGAGGTTTCTCTAGGCAGATAAAAAAAAATAAAAAATTAGACTTCTATATCCAGTTTTTCTTAATAATAGACACAGTTGTGCAAAGCCTGCATCTTTATTTATGTAGCAAATGTTTTTCCATTGTAATGATTTGGACTGTTTCATTGATAAAACCTTGCTCAATGGGACATTTCTCTTCAGCGTTTCTCATTTAAAGCATTCAATTGTTGGTAAAATAATTCTTTTTGTTTGGAGAAAATATAACTAAATATTAAAAATAAATTAGATTTTTTCATTTTGTAGAAGTGTTAACAAAGAACATATCTATTGCAAACTTTTCAAAAGTGACAATTTCCTTCAATAAATGTCATTATTATATATTTATAGTTTGTAAGAGGAATAAATAAAAGAAGAGAATAAAACCCATAACTGTTTAATACTATCTCAAAAATGAACATGGTTACAACACTGTTTGAATAAAATCATTGATATTGACTCTGATAGAGACAAAGACAGAAAACGGGTAGAATATGCCCTCAAATAACTTAAATATGATCTCATACCTTGTGGAATCTGTTTATCCTACAGGTTGGCTTCTACAAAATAACAGCTGAGGAAAAAAGACCTGTCTGTGTTTATTTAATCAGCTAACAGAAAGAGAGGATAATGAGTATGAAGGAGGGGGTTTATAGATAATTCCCTCAAGCTACTTTCACCTTGCTCTTCTTCTCTTCTTTCACTCTTCTCTAACTAAGGTCAGTGCTGTCATGGAAAACTCGCACAACTACAATTTGGGTGTCACTTGTGTGTTGAGTGAGTTGGGCTTTGTAACCCTCAGGCTTTGGAAACTGGTTATAACAGTCTCATAATATATACTAAGAATTAAGAAATCTATCCTGAGCAAAAACAAAATGTTCAATATGTACTATAAATGAGACTTTTACTTTACGACAACAATATTACTCTGTCATCTAACTAAAACAATAACAAAAACGTTCTGTTTTCCATTTTGGGCAATACATTTTCCAAGCGTGGTGATGCAGTACATCATCTTTATAAGCTATTTTGTATCCACAAGATGATCCGTTATCCAAGATTTGTTTGGGTTTACTTGGATTCTCTGTAGATATAGCTACAGTGCAGTGTATACATAGGAAGGGCATGTCATTATACTTCTCCAAAGATACATGTAAACTGCTCTATGAACCTACGCAAAAAAGGGCGTCATGGGTAACTTAGTTGCAGAGAACAATCAACAAGTTGATTGGTTGATTCAGCTCAAGATAAGAAGAAGTATAAAAGAAACAATTCCAAGGAAACACCCATCGCCAACTTGCAGCCCTGGGAAACATCATTCCAGCTTTATTCATATATATCGCTTGATCAAATATAGTCACCTGTTGTCCATTTCAGGTGATGTTGTTTTGTTTGTTTTTTTATATTAAGACAGTTTCATACTCATGCAAAGGCAATCTGTTTTCCTTAAAAGGTGGTCTGTTATCAGTGTAAAGGAAACTTCCATATCCATAAAAAGAAATAGATATTCTTGCTGATCTTGAAAATGAGATATGAGTCATAATGAGGGAAACATAATCAAAGCAGCATGTTTTCATTCTGTCCAATCCTGCAAAACGCTGCAGCCAGCCGCCTCACGACTAGCACCAGAAAGAGAACATTCCTCCCATCCTGTCTTCTCTCCATTTTATCAAACTAGTGTCAAATTTAGTAATGACTGGATCTCCTCTAAGGCTGGTTTTGGGCCAGCCCTTGGTTATATTGCAGAGCATTAAACCAAAAGAGCCTGAATTCCTTATTTAGAGCTTTTTTGGTCACCATACAGGCTGACGCCTGAGGATGACCAGGCTTCCCCACTAGGGTGCATAGACTCTGGCAGGAATAATTTTGCAGGTACTTCTTGCCTTCGTCTGCCCTAAGCAGAACACTATTAAGACTTTCAACTTTCTTTTGTTTTTTGGGAATTTTGCTTAATTATTAGAGTTTTTTAAAGACCGAGTGTATTAAACTTTATTTTGTGAGTTGCTTTGTACTTTGTACAACTTTTTCCATAGTTAAGGAGTGACATCACTTTATTTTGAAAAGTGTGTCTCTGTTGTGTGATTTTTGCCCTTTTCTCAGGCTGAACAGATTTTTTGTTACCGAATAGTAAAATTGAGATGATTGCATTTTTTTGAGTTAAGACTCATAGTGAAATCCAGGTCTTGTAGTTGTAGGTAACTTTTTGTCTGTGCTGTTGTGTCTCCCTCTCTTAGCCTAGAAGTATGTACTTCCACAATACAAGTGTGTATGGGGTCAGTTTTACAACTGCTTCATTCCACTTCCCATTTATAGCTTCAAGTGGTGAACCACAAGATCCACATCTTTTCATTTTGGCAACATCTATGGCGCTAAGTGACCGCTGCTGTGGTGTATATGAACTGCACCTCCCAGAAATCACTTGGCAGTCATACCTTCTGGCCACCATTGTGACATCTGTCTCTTTTGACATCTGACTTTCTGTTAAAGAAAGTCTTTGTGAATGATAAATGTTGATGCAGAATTGTGTATGAGTTCCATTATACAATTTATATTTTATATAGCTGAAGTCAAACTGCAGCCATTGGCCATAATATCAACTAAATAAATCACCAAACAACAAACTGGAAGTGCAGAGTCAGTTAGGTTGTCTTTTTTGCTGCATAGATGTGGAAGTAGCTTGTTTTAAAAGGTGTTTGCTGTTATTTTTGTGTAAGATATTTCATTGAATAATACCAGAAGACAATGTCTCACTCTCTGTCTCTCTCTTTCTCATTTTCTCAGGGGAAGTGACTACAGCCGAAAGCTCAAGAATGTAAGTGATACTTCTGGATTACTGTGGGATAATTTGTTTGTGTGCTAAATGTATGTTTGGATGGAAACTGTTATTATGGTCCTTGGTGCTGTGGTTGTCACTGTCTTTTCTTTTAGCTGCTCTTATTTTATCTGTTGCAGCTCTACCAGTTCTGTTCCCTCTGGTTCCCTCAGTCATCTTTATATACTGTTTTATTCTACTAGAAAACTACATACTTTTCTATTTTTAGTCTGGCTTTACAGTTATTCTAGCTTTGCCTTTTGTTGCTGTTCTACTTTTATCTATCTTATGTGGTTTTCTCCACCAAATACCTGCCTTTGTTCAATATTTTCTATCTTTCAGCTCTTATTTATTCACTTGATTGTCCAACTCCATTTGATCTTTCTATTGCCTTCTTCTATATGTATTCTATCAGTTTGTTCTTACTGTTCTTTTTCTTACTTACTGCAGCTCTTCTTTAGGGGTGGGAATCACCACAGGCCCCACGATACGATATTGTCATGATATTTATGTTGTGATTCGATTTTATTGCGGTTTTAAATATATTGAGATATATTGCAATTTATTACCTTTTTCCAACTACCAATTAGGTCCCTAAAGTCAAACTTTGTTAACATCTGTTTATCTAAAAAGGTATATTTCTCTGTTTGTTCATATCACTTTTTCAGTCCTCTTTATGGTCCCGGGAAGTTTTCTAGTGGACTAAAAAAGCAAAAGATTTTATTATTCCCATCTGTAATTTATATAATAAAATATAGATACTTGGCGTCCGTGTATTGATACGGTATTGCCATGGCAAATATCACGATACTATGCTTCCCCCACCCCTACTCTTATTGCATTGTAAGTTACATACAGACTCTACCTATGGTAGTGTTTGTAGGTCTCCTTATTCATCTTTTTGTATATATATTAAATCTTGGGGGGCTTTACCCATTCTTTCCTTTTATGTGTTAACATGTGAACATCAGTACCCTTTTCTGTTATACCTGCTCTTCTTTGTCTGAATGTTCTATCTAGTTTAGTTATTCCTCTTCTGTATATTTTCTTCTGTTTGTTTCTTGTTCTGTCTTCCATCTAAAAATATATTTTTACTGTCTTAGTGTTGTCTATTTTTGTTGAAATATACTTCAGCACCTTTTTATCTTTTTCTAATAATGCTGCTTTAAGAAGTAGAACACATATTGCTAGCCCTGCCCACTCTGCAGTCAAAGCCCTCTCTTTCTTTCTCTCTCTCTCTCTCTCCCTCTCCCACTCCCTCCTGCTCTCTCTGTGATGCTGCTGTGCACTGTTCAAGTTAATGTGTTGAGCTGCGGATCAGGCCTGGGCTGCTAGCTCATATAGCTGACTACAGACAGGAACTCTCAGCCAAATTAGCCAGCATTTGTGGCAAAGGACCCACGAAGTCCCTGCAGCTAATGCTTTAGCCAGGACTTGGTACCACGGTACGCTACTACTCTTTGGATGCAGAGTCAGGCTGAGGACTAGGATATTATAGCAGCTGTCTCTGCAGCACATCACATAGTGAGAAGCGTAGGAACTGCACTAAGAAGAATTTGCTGCTTTGGTGATGAAGGTGTTGTTTAACAAACAGATTGGATGTTGAAGTAAAAAGAGGGAATTACACAAAATCTTGAGATGATCGTTTAGGAGGTGCAGGTGAGAACAAGAACGGCTGTGTAATGGAAATTAGAACAGCTGTCTGTGCATGTGTGTAATTGTGATGACTACAATAGGGAATGTGTGTCTGTATGTGCCACTACAGGTATGCGGATTGCGACATGTGCTTAAATGTGTGCATGCATGGGCTATTGTGTTTATTGTAGCTGCTTTTTTGGGGATATCCATGCCCTTGTGTATGCCTCACTGAAGTGTGTGTGCAAATGAAAAATGAATGAAACAAAGAGACGATTGTTGTTTTTTTGGTGGAACCTCTTTGACAGGTCTTTCCACATGATCTGCCACATCAGACAGCTGCTGAAACGTGTGTGACGCTGTGCATAACTTCACTGTCAGGACAGTCGTTTATATATTTGTCAGTCAAAACACTACTGACATGTTTTCTTTAGACTACTGTAGCTCAAAGCTTTTGTTGTTGTTAAGTTTCGGGTTTTAGTATGGCTGTTTGTTTTAGGTTTAGTGTTGCATGTCTAAATCATGCAGGCACAGCTGTGCATGTTTTCCCATTGTGCTGTTTGGATCAATGCAGATGCATTCAAAGCATACTAGTAAGCAATTAAAAACACATTTGGTGCTGACCCACTTCCATTGGGAACTGGCACGGATGTTATCATTATACTGGTGACACAGAAGCAATACAGTGCTGCTCAGGGTGCTAAAGAGTCCACATAATGAAGCATAACTACAGCAGGTGGAGAATTGCTTTTGTACAATACAATTTGTATAATATGTGCAGTAGCAAGATGAAACATAATGAGCATGTATTTTACATGAAGACAACTGTCAAGACTGCAAATCTATCCCCTTTTGTTCTGATCTATATTTGTAAAGAGTTCTGGTTTGATCCCCAGCAATCTGATGTCTACTCTTTCGAAGTTTGCTTGAGAAAAATATTAAACCCCTCCCTATTGTAGAGTTGATGCTTATGATGCATTCCATTTACCTTGGAAGCCAGAGGCCGGAGCTGGGAATAATATCACACCCGAGTTGACGGCGTTCCATTTACAAGTCGGAAAACCCCGCTCTGTTGATTACAACTGGCCAGGTTAGCTATTGTTACGGCGGTTGAAAAAAATGCATTGTGCGGTATTAACTCATACTAAATACTGTAGCAACACGTCCACAGACGGTAGTTGGACAACACTTTGTGTACGAACAAATGGAAAATGGATGTCAAATGGAACGCACCATTAATAAGGGTGATCCACTACTTTCCCTTAAAGAATCAGCCAAATCAGCCACAGAAAGACTTTGTGCCTCTACTGATGAGCATGCCATTTCCTTTGCTCTTCCTACAAGTGTGTTTGAACAGCAGACAGTGTTTACACTGACACTATGACTGAAATAAACACATTAAGCCATGCTGAGCTTTCTTATCAAAGCAATCCCTGTAGAGTGCTGGTTGACATGGACACAGTAAATATAGCCGGGAACACTTAGCCAACAGTGCTAAGGTGCAACTCTGTGCGATTTTCCTGTGACTACACCCAATCTGTACATTCTGCATTTTAGGCATTTAGCTGACTCCAAAGGGAGTCTCACTGAATGCAGTAAGCTTCAGTTCCTCAGTCACATTCAGCATTACTTCAGGACATTAGGTTACAAGCAAGGGTCAAGAGTACACCTCCTTCAGCTACTGATTTTACAGGGTCACTGTGTTTGGGGGAGATGAGGTTGACCTGGTAATTTATGCACTCAGGGCTAAGCTAGCGAACAGGCAAATATAAATCATTGTGAGTCCTGAACGGATGCTGTGCTTAAGCAGTAGTAGTGTCTGTGAGTGGTTTCAAGGTCAGAACAATGGTTCAGTCTTACCATGTTTGTGCAGGACACATTAGCTAACATGTAACTTCTTTGGAAGAGGCTGGATTGTAATGACAGAAAAGTCAGCTTGTATTGGTTTGGAGGGAGAGAAAGTGAAAGGAACAAGTGTTTACTTCATGCACTTTTACTTTCCTTCAATACAACAATAATCTAACAAAATATTATTTGTAGCCATTTTACGTACGTCAAAGACTAATGAAAGGTTTCATATGTTGGCCTGCATTGCCACATACATATTTGTACATCCACGTTTGCACATGAATATAGCAACTAGCAAATGAAACCTTTTTCTGATACATATCTGTCATTGTTTTCACTTGGCACTGAGATGGGGTATTGTTTTTAAATTATTCAAAGGTTTAGCAGCTACCAGTCTATGGCAATGTTCCACCCTTTGCTTTGACTGACTTTTTCTTTATATACAAAGTATAATCTAATATTTTCATAATGTCTGACAGTTTTTGTTTGTTTGTTTGTTTTTTACCCCAACTCTATATACCCCATTTAGGTTCTAATTACCATCTACTGGTTGGGTCGTGCTGCCAACGGCTGTACCTCCTACAACGGGCCCACGCTAGACCTTAAAGAGTTTGAGGGCCTGCTGTCACAGATGCGAAAGGTTTGTTAAATAGTACTGTCCGGGGCTAAAAATATAAAGAAGATCTTAATCTAATGTACGGGGACAATACATATATAATACTTATTTAGCTAACGCTTTTATTCTAAGTGACTTACAATTGCTATATATGTCAGAGGTCTTACGTCTCTGGAGCAACTAGGGGTTAAGTGTCTTACCCAGGAAAATATTGGAGGATGTGTCGCAGTGGGAATTGAACCCTGGTCTCTCACTCAAAAGGAATGTGTCTTATCCACTGCCCCATTGCCACCCCTCATGCCATTGTCCCCCTCAGTCAGTAGTTGCTGTTGCATTTGTATTACAGATCTCCTAGCAGCCACTGCTGGTGGAGTAAAGGATAAGCGGTAGAGAGAGGCTACCCTTTTCTTGTAAGCAGAAAATCACATATTTGATCCCCGCATTCACCAAATGTCCTGACAAGATTTACACAGACTTCTTAGAAATCATCACAGGCAGAGTATAACACCCCCCACCTGAGGTCTAGGGATGACCTCTATTAAACTGGGCTCTTCTGTCAATCATCTTAACCTGGTTTCACCCCTTTACTGACCAAAAGGGACAGAGAAAAGTTAGTATAAGAAATTCCCAAAGACACACACTCCCACTCTGACAGCAACTCATGACCATGATGTCATCTCCATGCAATTTATTCCACAATGGGATGTTCCTTTGCTGTTCTATAAAACTGAGAAATCTCTGCCAACTCAGCAGAACAACTTTCCCATGTGTTCACACATTGCTGCTGACCAAAACAAAGCCACTTTCTGTGAACAAAAAGAAAAATAATTGATTTTAAACTCAAGAAAAGTACATCAGGTGTACACATTCAAAACTAAATAATCATTTCCCATTTCACTTCTAATACTTCCATACTATGAAATGGAAGCTTTAAAAAATAGTGAATGTGTGGCCTTGATCATCATATTTTTCAGCATATGTTTGATTACACCCACCTGTCTGACCAATGCACCTTTACAGTTCAATGTCATTACTTTACCAAAAAGGCTGAATTTATGTTAGACAAGGAATAAGTGAGGCATAAATTGTTTATGTTTTCAACTAGGCATTACAGCATAGTTTAAAACATAATGCAGAATTAGTCAGAGGTTTGGGAGGTACATAACAGATGGCCCAGGGATCAGGAACAGGAAGTCTTTTGGTAGACAGGAAAGGCCTTTCCCCACCTTCCATTAGCTACAAAGACATGTTTAAACTGTAGACAGACAATGGGAGGGGTCACTGAGGTGAAGAGAGAGTGATAGAGAGGGATTTGAGCAGAAAAAAAGGTGAGAAGTGCAGAGAGAGGAAGAAGGAGAACAAGCAAGAGGGTTAGCAATGATCACTTAGGACTTAACAGTGAGATATTATTGAGATAAAACATAAACACGTTTAGATATATTTTGACCAGGTGAAAATGAAATTCTGTAGGTTGTCAGATGTTATGTATCTTTTGTGTAACTTTGTTTTACGCTAATTTGTACATTTCATATAACGGGGGCTTATGTTTATAAATGTTCAGGAGGCGGAGGAGGCAGAGAGCCCTAAACGCAGCATTCGGGACAGCGGCTACATCGACTGCTGGGACTCTGAGCGCAGTGACTCTCTCTCCCCGCCACGCCACGGCCGTGAGGACTCGTTCGACAGTCTGGACTCGTTCGGTTCACGCTCACGACAGACCCCGTCACCGGACGTCCTGGTCGCCCGTGGCAGCAGCGATGGTAGGAAATAGTCTACTCTTCACACACTCATAGAACACTACCAGTACCTGTTTGAATCGATTGTGAAAGTGTGATGTTTTGGTTAGAATGACTCCCATTTAAATTAAAGGTTGAAGGTTAAATCTGTACAATGGCCATTGTGTCATTTTAGCCACAGCCACATATTCCTTGTAAAAGGGAAGTAATTCAGTACTGGCTGTTTTGTTTGGGTCAATTGTGGTGTACAGATATAGTATATAGATAAATGAGGTGCATTGTCCTTCTAGTGCTACTGTAGTAAAGCTTGTTTTTCTCCTCCCCGTGTTTTCAGAGGACAACGCCCAGTGCTAGTCAAAGGTTTTTTTGAAAGAATAAAGTAAATGATATCCATGACGCCTGTTTTAGACATAGCTATGTACCTTGTGAAAAGGAAGAAATTCAGTTCAGACACTGCTGTTTTTGTTCTTGTCAAATGTAGCTTATAGGCACAGTGTATATGTACTGTTAAAGAGGTAGTTTGTGTTTCATGTGCTGCTGTAGTAAAAGCTGTCGTTCTGTAATGCCTGTGTATGTTCCAAACTGTTCTACATTTATTTATAGAAAAATGATGTCAATCTGCAATGTCCAAAAAATCATGCACAACCCTAGCTACAATTATAAATGCTTTCACACCTGTTGTTGTTTCAAACACATGACATCCAATGAAAGTTGTGTCCAGTGATTTAAGACAGAAGACCTTTGATTTATTTGTCCTTGCGCTAACCACGGGTGGGGTGAAAAATCGATACCGCATAGTATTGTGATATTTTATTGATAGGTCAAGTGTTGATCTTTTATTATATACATTGTACATGAGAATCTTTTTGGTACTATAATAATAAACTCAATTGCTTTTTCAGTCGATGAGAAAAATAGTTTTCCTCTGGGGACACAATTTGAAGTTGAAAAAAGTTAAATTGCATTATATCACAATATGTTTAAAATTGTTATAATATCGGATTGTGACATAAGTATTGTGATAATATTGTATTGTGGGGCCTCTGGTAATTCCCACCCATAGTGGAAACTTGAAAAATTCTGATTTAGCTGATAAAATGAAAGTGGCAAGAAGACTGCAGGCATAAGGGTTTCGTTTGATCTGGGAAAAAAATCATTCCAATGTAGTAATTTGCTGTTTACACATCAGATTCTTCTCATCCCCTTGAGAGGAATAAAATCCGGATGCTTTAAGCTGTAGTCTGTTTTAGAGCATCAGAAAAATGTTTATAGAAAATTTATTTGAAATATAAATGTTGTGATTAGATTAAAATGTTTTTTGACCTAGTGGAGCCAACTGTTCCTCATTTTCTTCTCAGATTCTTCATTTCCCCTTAAAGAATTGCACGTTGCAGCAGTGCTGTTTTATTGTACAGTAACTTCTATGTGTTTCTGCAGCTGTGTGGGGTTATCTATGTGAATGTATGGGTGCCTCAACCATTTTGCTTTTCTAACCTTACAGTCTCATAGTGTTTGTGACACCTTTCAGTAAGGATTTCCAGCTCTGCCACTGCCATCTGCACATAAAAGTGGCTTTGTGCTGAGTGTTTGAGACTGTTGCCCTGGGCTACAGTTGTTTGATCACTCTCTTGAAGTGTGGAATGAGGTGAGTGACAGCACTAGAGAGAGGAAGAGATGAAACATCCTCATGTAGTGAGGTGAAAAAAAGAGAGTTGTGGTTGTATGAATGAGGGCTTTCAGTGGTTTTTGATCTGACACTTCACTGCAACGATGAAACTTCCAGTTTTAATGATATGATACATACTCAACTTCAAAATATTTAAACATATACACAAGTTACTACTTGGAAGACGTACTCACCTCATGAAGTGTACAAAATGTGAATTAAAATGTGTGAGTTAAAATATGTTGGAAGTTAGAAGATATGCAGAAATTGAATAGTTCTCCTGGAAATGTTTTTAGATGTCACGTACTATACAAGGACATCTATGAGTCTATTTTGACTGACAGTTTTCATGGTCATGCTCTGTGCACCTGACAGATACTCTTAATTCTCCCTTAAGTCCGCTACTTTCCATAAAAGTTGTTCAAGGTACACTTTGATTTGTACGGATTCTTATCTAGATTTCCCTAAAAATCAAGTCATTGTGTTTTTAGGCGGTTTTACCTCCTTTAGGATTTAGTCAATCGCTAGTGTTAACACACACAGGAAAGAATCATAGATACTAAAAGTAACAGAAAGACAGAACTCAAAGCTCTGTCCGCATCTTTATCACCTGTTTTGTTTATTAGTCTATAGAAAACCTTTGTTTACATAAAAACAATATATATATATACAATATATTAGCAAAGCTAACCATATATTAGCAAGACTGTTTTTCTTAAGACAGCTCAAAAAATGTTAAGTAAACAAAACCTCCTCTTTCAGTTTTACACAGCCATTATTGAGAGAATACTCACCCTACTTATAGCAGTTTGGTACAACAGCACAGACAGTCACACATCAGTCAGTAAATCATCCAAGATTATTAGCAACCCTCTCCCATCAGTTGAATCAGAAACGCACCACCCTGCTCTGTGTATGTTTATATGTCCACCGACTCCCATTGTTTCCCTCTGCAGTAAGGACTCTGAACACTTCTCTAACCCTGACACATGTACCTGCACATCCGTTGTGCTGCCATTGTGTCAACGTGATATTGATATCTGCCTACCTATCAGCCAGTACCAAAAGAAAATTTTGTCATGTGGTCTTTAGTAAATGAATATTAATAAATAATAATCATTTTATGTATCCAACATGGTAGTATAACAATTTTATATGATGTTAAGTTTTACAAACCAAAGAAACTGCAAACAGCTGTGAATTTGTATTACAAAATTTGTTTTTGTTCTTTCTTGCGTTAAAAATTAAGTCAAAAATAAACCAGCCAAATGCTCTCATTGAAAGCTGTTAATTGCTACACTTTATTTGAATTTGACCCTTTTAAAATTTTAATGACAGCCTGTAAAAGGTTACAGCAGTCGTCACAAGTCTTAATGTACGTTTCATCTCTGAACTGCATGTGGGAAAACAGAGAGGCCAAGCATCCTGCCTCGCTGTGTTTTTTTGTTTTGAGGGAAGTGCAAAGGAAACTACCGTCTCCAAAGCCTGATGTCAACCGTCAAACTAGCTAAAAACCTTGCTGTTAGTTCTCAGAAATGAGGGAGAAAATCCATCTTAAATCTCCACTGTTGAAATCAAAGCAATGAACCTAGTTATTTGAATTTAAACCTGCAGATAAGTAGTCATGAATTTTTAATAGCAGAAAAAAATACTAGTTCTATATCAGTGGCAAATGCAAGAGGTCCAAAACAAGAGCCATTAAACAGACATTTCTGAATGACGTTTAACAATCACACAAGGAGAAATCTAGAACAGCAGTGAAAGATTTCTTCTCAGTAGCAATAAAATAAACCTTATTTTAAACCCTCTAGCTTTTCCTATGCAAGCATTACCACAATCAATCTGTCCGCCAACACGTGTAAACAGCTGATTAGTCACATCGTCAAGCTGCTCCTTATTCCTATACACACCCACCTCCGATCCAAAGTAACGTGCGCTGTCATTTTAGAAAAAACAACCAAATTGCTAACTCTGTAAAATATGAGGAGGCATATGGGAGAAGTGAGCTAACAAAAAAAATGAATGACAGCACATTTTCACTAAGTAACTCCTGGAAATCTTTGAACATCACAGATTGATGATTCACAACCTAATCTGAAGTTGTAATTTCCTTTAGGGTTTTTTATCATTGCTGTCAGGGGGATAATAAAGTTAGTAAATCAAGGCCAAGATCATGTTTGCCATGTTTGGTCAAATGGTTATGGTCAGAAAATGTACACGATTGATAATATTTGTAAGCTGTTATTGAGGGTATCATACCATCAGTGTTCAGGTCAGACCCAGGAGGCACAAACTAGAGAAGTGAGAACAGTATAACAACGCAGTTATCACCCAATCACAGGGAGCTTTGAGTACACCCTCAACAAGAGCATCCATTTATTAGCATGCACACAAACTCGACTCAGCCAGGTTTCCCCTGCCATGACCTTTAGACAAAGCCCTTTCACTATTCAGCTCTGTAAACTGACTTCACCCTGACAGTAATTAGGGGACAGGGAGAAGAGTTTAATTTAATCTCTGAAAGAGATTCAATATTGGCGATGCTCTTTTGTTTGGGCCAAGTTTTGTAGATGGATACAGTCTTGATAAATGAGACTCTTTGTGCTTCTGGGGCTCATATAGTAAAGCCTGCCCTTCCCTTTTTCTAGTTTTGTATTGCTAGTCAAAGGCTGTTTAAAAGAATAAACTTTCATCATTGAGATGTTTTTTGTTTTATTATCATTATTATATAACATTGCCCCTGAAGTCCAATATACAGTTATCTAAAATACCACTTATCCAGTCAATACAATCCACTGCTCTCACACCACATGCCTCATGCAAAGCTCCAAATTCTTAATCATATTTAACGTGTTTTTGATCTCTCATGCTCACTATTTACTTTTAAACTACACAGTCAGTAATGTTGTTTCCCTTACACTAGCTTACATAGAACACATTAACCAGACAAAACTTTAGCTGTTTGAGAATTAACATTAATCAGTACAGCTGCGGTAATCTGTTGAAGGTGATGTTAGTCATTTTAACTGGCAAAATTGAGTCAGTACTAGCTAAAAGTAAGAAATGTTTCTTACATGTTTTTGACATTGTTCTTTACTAATAATAAGAATGATGAAAGATAAAAGATTTGTTAGCATCATAGCTTAATTTAGGTACTCAGTAATCAGAATCCTAAATGGAATACTATTAGAAATTTTGAGGGTTTCACCATCAATCTTCATTTGTAATTATGCTCCTGCTTTTCAGTTACTGTGTACTGTATATTGGACTGGACTCGTACATTTCCTGTAGTATTACTGTGGGTTGATGATCATTGATAAGTACGTTTCTGTGAAGCTCTGGTACAGTATGGCACTAACCCATGATAAACGTTCCCTCAAGCTTCAGTGTTACCATATGTGTAGAGAGCAGATCAACCCATAAAGACATATGTTGTTCCTTTAGGATGGATAGACTTGGAAGAGTCACTTATGTTTCCAATTTTTATGGGTTAAGAGTCACAATTGAACCATTCATTGCTGAAAGTGTAGATACCTCAAGGCCTCTTTTGGACCTTGATCTGTCAATCCTTCAGACCACATACAAATTAAGAAGTCTATTGATAGAAGAGGAGGTTTTCACAAGTTAAAAATGTGGAATTTGTTTCCATTGAGAGCTGTGGCTGCATCCACATGTATCTTTTCAGAACTAAGGGAAAATTTTATGGTTTAGATCTGGTTGAAACTGTAGATTTATACTTGGAAAATATATACATTGAGTCATAAATTCATAGGTCATAGATTGAGAATGCGTGCATTCAATGGGAGGGGAATTACAGTAGCACATGTGCTGAACATCTTGGAGAGGAGTTTTAAGAGATCTTGTGCAAAGCAAGGCTGCAGGTATCTATTTCTTTTGTTGGTTTTGAATTTGTGGTTTTGAGTTTGTGGTAGTAAAAATTAGTGGTACGCTGATTGTACATCACTGGAATTGTAAACATGCAATGTCCTCAATAAGCTTTATCCTCGTTTCTCTCTTTTGAATGTCTCTAAGGATTGCATATGCACATATTGCTGTGGAATTTAAGACTCCAACCGGGAAGTCCTTGAGCGATGCACTTCTGCAAAGCCAGGTGTTGCAACTGACATTAAAGAGCTAACATTGTGTTTAAAATATAATACAGACAGACACAGTGGCATCTTAAGTGAATTCTTCTGAACTGTAGACTAGAATTCAGTCAGCAGGGTCTGCACTATACAAGTGTAGTAATGATTTATTATACTTGCATTAACCTGCTTTGGGTTGATTTATGTTCAGCCACTGGAATGCACAACATCTAATAACACTGTAACAGCACTTCAGCATAGTTCTGTAGGCCTATATGATATAGATTGGGGAGAAATTATGTCGATTTTAAGTGATATTTTTATTCTGAGATTAGAAATCTGGGATACCTACAATAAATTTTTCTCAGCTCAACTTATTTTGGTTTGTTTTTTTCTCTCCTATTTCTCTGTCTCTCTTGCTCTCTGGGATACTTTTTTTGGAATGATTCAGACAGTTAATGGAACAACATCAGACACACAGTGTAATCACAGTATCGGTTAACTACAATTGAAATGAGAAAATTAATGGAGTAAAGATTTGTAAAGTAATTTGCAGACAAATCTGTTTTGTTAAAATTTCTATTCATAGCATTAAAGCAATCAGTGGCAGTGTCCCTTTGATAATGTTGATTTATCTCCTCAATATTTTTAAAAGTAATTTCACGTATTGATTAAGCTTTCAGTCATTGACCTTTAATTGGAATTTGTTAATCCTTCACCAACATCACAAATAATGAAAAGAACTTACATTGTCACTTACATTTCCCCATCTCCTTCTCTCCACAGGCCGCGGCAGTGACTCAGAGTCCGACGGCCCCCCCCACAGGAAGATGCCAGATGTCCGTAAGGATGACATGTCCGCAAGGCGGACGTCAGTCAGCGAGCCACGTACCGCTATGCCCTTCAACCAATACCTGCCCAACAAGACCAACCAGAGTGGATATTTGCCCACGCCACTCCGCAAGAAGAAGAACGATAAAGAGGATGGAGGACGCAAGAGTTGGAGTACTGCCACTTCCCCTATAGGTGGAGACAGACCTTTCAGGTGAGTCTTACTGGTAGAGTCACATACAGGAAATGCTAGCTTGTCATTTATTTAGTTAAGATATTTAAATGCAGTTGAAAACTGATTAAGTTAGTTTTAATTATAATTAGGGTTTAAATCTGAGAATTGTTGGTCTTTTGTGCAACTTAACTTCTTGACATTGGCTGAAAATTAAAGACATTTAACCACTTTACACAATATATATATATGACAACGTTTGGCATAGGAGGATTGAATAATAAAGAGTTGTTTTTAATTAGTTGTGTAGTGTTTTTTTTAAAAGTATGACGTGTGCAGGATTGATAAAATGACCAGATTAATAGAATGACGGAAAATAAATCATGTGTTTATTATTCATTAATTCTAATACCCAACAACCCTTTTAGGGTTAATTAAACATTTTGAAAGAGAAGGTGTCACGCGTGTCAAATTGCAGATGTCTGTAATTAAATGTCTCAGCTGTTGCTTATTTTTTTCTGTCCAGCACTGTACATACAGGAGTGTCTGATGGAGCCCAGATGTGTGTTTTCATTGGCTCTGGCTCTGATAAAGTAAAAGTGTGAAATATGCTGCATAGTCAAAAATGGGGCAGATTAAAGACTGAAGATCTTATTGGCATTTATTGGTTTGGCATGTCACCACACGAAAGCGCTGGGATCACAAATGTTGGTCTGTTAAAGGTTCCATCATCAGTGGCTCTCACTTTAGAAGTTTCAAATTTCTGCTGGCTGAGTGGATCCATAATGTGCTTTGATCAATTGTAGTATCAGTATGTGCAATGTGTGTGTGTTTGTGTGTGTGTGGTGTGGGGCAGTTCCAGGATTTGACTTTATTAGTTTTTCAAGGCTAATGTTTTGAGGTTTGGAAGCTTCATTGTTTACCTGTATTCATATAGAGCAGCAGGAAATCAAGATTTTTAATTAAAATTTCCAAAAAGATCTGCGAGTGGTCTGTGTATGTTGTGCCTGTGTGTATCACTAGTATGTGTTGCTGTGTTGTCTTTCATTCCCTCTATTGTTAACTTCAACCATTGTATCATGTGCTGCATCAAAAAGCATGTATTAATTGATTTTACATTATCGTTTTTTTCCCTCCATCTCCTTCCTTTGCATCTGTCATGATGTTTTCCCTCTTGCCTTCTTTTACCTCCTGCGTGTCAAACTACTTTATTAATTTTGCTCCAATGTGATTACGTCTTCCTTTCCTGTGTGTTATGTATGAATGGGTGACCTAACAGTCCAAATGAGGTCCTTAGCATAGATACCCCACCTAGAGAGTCCCCCAGCCCATCCCTCACCCTGCCCCTCAAACCCCAGATACAGATTCACAAGGAGAGCCAGGCTAAAAACGAGGAGGAGGAAGGGGAGCAGACAACTTGCACTGAGATCCTCGCAGCGGGTGTGAGGAGGAGCAGTGAGCCTCTGCCCTGTAGCCTCCCCCAGCCCTATGCAGAACCCCCCGTGGACACTCTAACTCACCTGATGGTCACCTCTGAGCAAAGGTCTTCACCTTGATTTATATTTTTCTCAATACCCCAAATCAGCAGCCCAATTCCCTTTTTATTGACACGTGTCTGATTCATAGTTCCTTTAAATCATGCAAACCTTAAAGGTTATCGATTCCCTTATAGAATTTGAATTTCTACATGTTGTTCTTAAAGGGGAACTGATTTTTCACATCTTAGGAAAAAATCTGCAAGTGTAGAGTTAGAGAGAAGTGAGCTTGCCAGACCTCTGTGGCCCGCTCATCATCTCTGCTTGATGCTTGAGGCTACATTAGCCACTACTAGCATAACACGCTCAAATCTCTGACCAACTGTTGACTGTTTTGTTACATTATAGGTGGACGTAGTATCCAGTTTTTGATACATGGAATTGAAAAAAATACAATATCATGAAGTTTTCTTTGTCTCATAAGAATACAATGCTAAAGCTTTGGGGAATTACTTTAATTATTTGAATGTTCTTATTGCAGCTGGACCATTGTTTTGTTAAAGGTGTATTTCATCCAAATTACTTACCACAAGGAACATCTAGTCATGCAGATAATTTATTAGTTTCATGTGCAAATGTTGAGATATCTGCCACTGAGACTCCTGTCTGCACCAGCATACAGTGTTGGTAAAGAGAATTTTATTTGTGTGACTTAAAATAGTACATAAGAAACTCTCACCACCAGCACAGCTGTCAAAATTAAATGACTCAGTTAATGTGGTTAATCCACATACTGTGAACTTTTTTCATCAGGACTGTTTCTTTGGTAGGAAATAGTTAAAATATTTACAGCTGGTGTTTCCATCCAGGCCTTTTCCTCTTTGGCCATTACCAGATCCTCATTTCCAGTGCTCTTCTTATCCAAAACACCATACCTGTGAGTCAGCAAGAGGTTCAGTGCTCAGTGAAACCAAGTTACATGTAAAACATATTGTTTTTATACAGTCTTTACCTAACAAGCCACTTATTGTCAGGTAACAAGGTGAGGATTATGAGCCGTCAAGACACAATGCTTTTGTCTACTATGATGAATAATTACAATGTTGCTCTGTTGAAAAATGTAGGTCTCTTGTTATTTCGCAATCAGGTGTTATTTCCTAATCCAGCAGACTTTTCACAGTCCTATTGGAAACTTATTAGAGTCACACCCCCAGTTTCCCGCTTTTTCTGGCACAGATGTTATGGCATTGATTGGATTGTCAGTGTTTCAAGGGAGTGAAAAGAATCCTCAGTAGAAATCCTGCGAATAGCTGTGTTCCAAGGAAAAGGGGATTTCTAGGATGTTTGTGAAGGCTTTGATATGGGCTTCTTTAGCTGGTAACAGCTTGTATTTTTCCAGAAGAAAACTGAGTCTGGAATTTGTGCCTTTTAGTGTTGCCAGGAGTTCATGCTTTTAAAAACAGTTGTATAATATCAACATATCGGCGTTTGAAGTTGCCTTTCAAAGTTGTGTTGACATATCTTTTTTTTTTTTAGATTACTCTGTTGCTGATATAGTTGTTTCTATCAGTTTGTTTGGATAGAAGTAGAGCAGAGTTGACATCCAGCCATATGGTGGTGTGTGCTTAGCTGTTTGCTGTTCTTCTTACTTGAGCAGAAATGGTAAAATTAAATGTACCATTTGGAAGGGTGAGTATTATTCATTAGTTCAACCAGGAATTCAGCTGGGTGACAAACAGATCTGCAGTGATGTATTTTGAATTGATACAATCTAAATATCTAGAAATAAAACAACTATGGGCCAAGAAAATACAATTGCCATCTAGTTTCCAATAATATCTCACTTGACCTTTTCTGTCATAGTCTAGGAATAAAACGGCACTCACCATCAATTGCAAACCCATACACACAGCAGCTACACACAATAATTTACTGTATGTGTCCACACACAAACACACTCACAGGGACCATTACATGCACCCACCCTCAGGATGTAAGGAAATGAGGCTTTGTTACTTCCCTGACCCTGAGCAGGCTGGGACTGAATCCTGGCCTTCTCACAGCCTTTCCCTCCCTGCCATGCTCTCTGGGAATTTACAGTCCAATAATAAGCCTCCCAGAAAGTAGCTGTTCATCACAGGATGACAAACAACAGAGCATTCAGTATATTTTGCTTTGGCTTTGTGATTCCAATTTGTTTTCACATTCAGTCTGCTCTGAAGGGAGTTCTGACTGTGTCATGCTATTTTCTTAGATTTATGTCTTCAAAAACCTCCGTTTAGGTTCCTCCAGAAGAATGCTGTCTGATGATATAGGATGATAACCAGACAGCAGTACGTTGTAGTTTGCTTTGCTTTCTGCAGCACTCCGGCTCGCTCGTGCTCAGAGGAACTCTTCCACGATTCATCAACTCTAGCAGCAAACGCTATGGCATCTCCCTTGGTTTCAACAAGCCACGTCATCTCTGGGAAACATCCACCTGTGGCAGAGCAGGAGGAGGCAACTGTGAGGAAGGGAGTCGCCGGTGCCCCGTTAGTCGCAGATGCAGAGCGAGATGAGAAGCGGGCCCGCCAAACGTCTCCCAAACATGTCACCACACAGAGTCCCTCCCACTTCCTTCCAGTGTCCACTTCCATGGCAACTGCTACAACAGCAACAACCGATACAGGCAGACGGAAGGGAAGGGCGCGGAGCGATAGTGAGGACCCACAAGGAGGGACATCTTGGTTGGACAGCAATCTTCCATCAATGTGAGCCCCGTCCAGCAACTACACTACATTTTATGAATTTCCACTGCGTTGAACTGAAACTACATAATTCAACTTTAAATTCAAAGGATACAATATTCCAATGATCCCTTTGACTACTCAATCTCAGCATGTGACCTCGACCTCAGACCGCAATGCTCCTATTTGGATGACTTAACTACCGAAAGATTGCATGACCTTTTTGACCTGAATGCAAAATTATATTGTTTTCTAAAAAGCAGTTGTTATTGTACACAGAATGCATGGAATCTCTGAAAAACATGAATTTTTTCACACTTCCTTGTTTTTTTTCTGTTATTGAGAAATTCGGCCTTTGATTAACTATGCATGACCTCAGTTGGCAACTTTTGAGACCTAATTAGAGGAATTGAATTTGATCCAATTTGATAATTGGCCAGTTCTTGAATGCATGTACTACTACATGCATCTCTGCATAAAGTGGTAAGCTAGTATTGATCAATTAAACATTGACCATTATATATATGTCAATAAATTGCCGAAATTACATTGGCTTTAATGCACTGTCAAGTCTACTGTATAACAGGCTGACATCTTCCTACAAAAAAACACATGGCAAATAGACATTTTACTATAACATACCAGCAAAAAGCCATCTTAGAAAACCATCTATCTGGTCTTGATTTACTGAGGCTTCTCTAATTCAGTCTCCTTGTTCTCTTGTGGCAAGAAACCACAGTCCACACTTTCTCTCACACCCCACCAACATCACAGAGGCAGCTCCATTAAAAAGGCTGCGTGAAGACCTTTTTCGTTAAGGTCAAACCTACAAGCCGTGGTCATAGACAGAAAAAGAGCCACATCCTTGATGTTGCTGTCTCATAAAAGATGCATGTGCTTTTTATATATATAGTTGGTACTTATATAAGTACCAGCTGCATTCTAAGATCATTGCCATATGCATCTATTGTATGCTAGCAGTATTTTGGTTTGCAGTGATGCAGTAAACTTGTCGTCTTTTCTGTTCTGCCTGTGTTATGGATAAGCCTGCCCCCTTGTGCTTGGTGTGAGGATCAGCATTAAACCCACTGATAAAATCTGTGCATAGACTCAAAACCACCAGGCACACATGTCTAAAACACTATTAATCAACCTGCATATTCTGTGTTTAATCTGTCATAACTAACTCATCAGCTGTGATCACAACACTGTATGTTACCCACTAGCTATCAAATATTCACTGTGTTTTAATATTCACGTGTGAATGGCGTGTTTCTCTGTTGAGTGTACTTGTATTCATTTGTGATTGTGCTCTCTGCCCTCCGTAGATTCAGCCGCACACATAGTGTGTCAGATGACTCACAGTAAGTTGTCCTTTTGCACTATAAAACAAAGCCTGCTCAATAAGTCATTTAACCATTTATTGAGTTATAGAATTGGATTTTTTTTTATGCAAGTGGGAAAATCTGCCAAAGAAAGTAAATAAAAGACCTTTCTTGAGGCTGTTGACAACAACTTCACTTTCTGACAGTAGAGTAGTGTTGTTGTGTTGTTTGATTGAAGGTCACATGAGCAAATTTGTGCGTTTGAACCTCTTGTAATGATAGAAACATTGCTAGAATGTAGTATTTTCCACAGAAGTGTACTCTTGCCAGGTTAAAATTCTCTAAAATTGGCCTCTCACAACCCTCATGTGATGCAGTAATTCTCTACTGAATGTCATCAATTAGTGCTTTAATTTATCCCAGCAGCTCCCACACAAAGAATTTTTAAAATTTTAAAACCACCCTAAAGAGTGAAATGAATGGACCAAAATGTTCTATGTAAAGATTGAATTTTTTTGCAGTTTTCATGGTGGTGTAAGTGGGAGTAAGTGTGGTAAGTCAGGGTTGATGTGTCACTACATTTGTTACAAGATCATCTTATGGGTTTTAGGACAAATCTTACAAAAGTTTTCTTTTCATGAAAAACAAAAATGTCTCCCGATTAGGCAGATTTTTTCTACTTGTATGTATTAAATAATGATAACAAGTTCAATGGGTTGTTATTGTGGACATTTTTGACAGAGTTTCAAACAATGTCCCTTAGCCCTTATTCTTAATCTGAAATATCATGAAAATATGTTTTCAGTAAATCTTGTGGACATTCCCTTCAGATTTATTCAAGGTGCCTCATGTAGTGGCTGTGGAGAGGACTAAACTGTGCTGCTCAAACATCACTTCAGTGCATGTTTCATGTAATACAACCATTACAACCACCCTCCCAACATCCCTTCCCTTTTACATTACGAAACAAAAACAATCACCATATTAATCTCCTTTTGCTGCTAAAAGCTAAAGCTAAAATAGCAGCTTTGCATGACACAGGAGAGAGGATTCATAACTAGGAGGTGACTCAACTGCACTTTAGAGTCCAAAGATTACACCAGTACCTTTACTGGTCTCACTGGTTAAAACGTTTGAAGAAAAACAAAACACGTCAGCCATCTCCTGGGTGAAAAACACTCTCCTGCTACAGTGTCTACCTGCAGTGACCAGTGAGGTCCATAAAATATTTGACCGTGCGGGAGCATTGTAAGAGTCAGGAAATTGTGTTTGGTGCCTTTGTCATTTTAAGTCAATCTATAACTATTTAAGTCAATCTATAACTATGTTGGCAATGCAGTCCTAAAACAAAAACACTTACTCCATGACCTTAATGAGCAAGGCAATTATTTAAGCAGGTATATAATGATTTTAACCATTATGTCTGTGATGAACAACCAATATATCTGCATGCTGCTAACAATAAGGCTGCACTGTCTTGTCTGTAATGTAAAAATTGATGCTTTAATGTGACTGACTTTCTGTAACCATTCTTCGTTGTTGCATCTCATACACTCACGCCAGAATGTTACTGAAAGCTTTACAACCTCAAATACCAAGCTGATTTTTTCATATATCCTAATAAATAGCATATTTACACCTTTAATGTATTGCATTTCCTGGAATGTGACATGAAACGATATGGGATCACACTAAAGAACAAACCAAAGGCCAACTGCTATGAGGGAGATATGCTGTGTGATTTGATTTGGAGGGCAGATGGGTTATATTTTGGGGGTTTTTATATGTTGTATTGGTTATAAAATCTTAGCTATGCCTACTGGATGAGCATGAGGTTACCCCTGAAGATGCACATGGGCTCTTTAAAAGACCAATGTTATTTTGGTGTCTGTATTGAGTGATTGGTCACAGGTTATGTTATCATGATTAATTGGTACAGAATCATTTTTGTGGATGATTTGTTTTCTTTGACATAACTTTTTAAACATAGATTTGGGGTGGAGCATCACCTCAGGGGAGAATAATTTCTCAGTGCTTTTTTGACGTTCACTTTTTTTGCCACTTCTGTGTGTAAAGTGTTTTTACTATGTTCTCTGACATTTCTATTTTCTATGAATCCAACATATAAACATGTTCTACTTAAAGTACAATGCACTGAGGACAGTTTATGGAATGACTTAAGAGCATTGTAAAAAAACACGAGAAAAACTAAACCATGTCCTATTAATGATTTTCATTACCATGTTCTCTGTGTGTCTGACCCTTCCTCCTTTTTCTAGGAGTATGAGTATGATTGACATGCGAGGTGAGGAGGATGCCATCTTGCAGCCCCACAGTCAGGTGCGTCATGAACTGATGCACAACCAGTACAACAAGATGAAGGAAGAGGATGATCACTGGCAGGATGTGAGTCTCTCAGATTTGTATGACTTCACGTTACTATTCTTATTTTTCTGTGTGCATTTATTTAGTTATTGACTTTTTTAGTACAGGGATTTTTTCATATATATTTTTTCCCCAAATTAATATTATTTTTTAACTCCCTGTAGAATTTTGTCTCCTTTGTGTCCGAAGTTATCAGTTATATGCAAAGATTTTTAGTGCCTTCAGGCCGAAGCAGAAACTCCCATAATTTTTTGCTGTGCCCCAGTTCCACTTGGAACTGAAACACTAATCTGTTTGTGTGTGTCAGGACCTGGCCCGATGGAAAAATCGGAGGAGGAGTATTTCCCAGGACCTAATCAAGAAGGAGGAGGAGAGGAAGATGATGGAGCGGTTGATGTCAGGAGGCACCTGTCCCTCGGAAAGAAGGAGAAGCATCAAGACATACAGAGAGATAGTAGAAGAGAAGTAGGTGAAATACAAACATGAGTTATTTAATTTGTATTCAGATAAAAAACAAAGCTTTATATGCAAAAAATACAGTATATAGTATAACTGGGTCTTTCTCAAAAGAAGATAATTTAATGTTCATTCCTGTTAGTAGACACAAAGGTGACAGCAACTCCTCCTGGAGTTCATTTAAGTAGGTCTCCCGCAGAGAAAATTTTAAAGAGGAAGAGCAGGTTTGCTCCGATTGATATTGAAGTAGAAGAAATAGGTGGCAGTGTTACCAACAGAAGGACAGTGTTACTGTGGTATTAGTATTGGGCTAATACTTTACGTACCTCCTTTCTTATTCAATAGGGAGCGCCGTGAGGAGGAGCTGCGGGAAGCATACAGGAGAGCCAAAACCCCAGAGGAGGCATCCTCTATCCTCCAACGTTACGCACAACGTTTCTCCATCAGTGAAACAGTCCTAGAACGCCTACAGCTGCCAAAGATCCTGGACCGCAGCGTATCTGCTGATCCTTCCTTTCCCTGCTCACCCTTCCCTCTCTCCCTTTCCCTGTCCGCCTCCCCAACAACCCCAGACCCCTTTGACGAGGACCCCAACGGGCCCATGAGGTATCTGCGCCAGCTGTCCGCCCCTGTTCCGAAGTTCACGTCTACATTGGAGGCGCGAATTGAGGAGTTTCCCAAAGACTCCTCACACCAGCGACCTCAGATTCGCTCTCGCTCATCTGAGCCTCCATCTACGCGAGGCCTGTCGCCCAAACCGGTGCCTTTGCTGACGCCCAAGCCTTACTTCCAGTCCCGATCTACAGCTGCTGAACCATGGCCCAGCAAGGTGAGACTGACTCTGAAGCACATGTCATTATCTCAGCAGATCACCTTGCAACAAAAAAATTAATACATTATTACTGCTGGAAATATGCTTTACAGCATGTGGGTTGTTGCCTTTTCAAATGTCCATTTGTGACAGTTAAAGTACACCCCACAGTGTTAACTCTGCCTGAGCGCCTTACATGGTGATGATAAATTCTTCATACATACATGAAATGAGATTTTGATTAGGTTTGGTTGGCACATTAGTGCCTCTGCTGAGGGCATGGTTGAGGCCTTGACCACTTTACATATACTTACTTCCCAGTGTTGGCTGCCCTCCTCACAGGCTGATGGATAAATTCCCCTCCAGCTTTCTTGGCAGTAACATTAAAATGCCACAGAACCACCATGGTGATGAGCCGGCCATTTTCTAGAAAAATGCATGACTTCCCCTCCCAGAAAGTACATGTAATGTTTCAATTTAGCTGAAAGTACTCTCTACAGGATCTGTTTCCTTTTCTTGTGGAATAATGGTCAAATGGGAATATTCAAAATTAGATCTTATGTTTTGGTGTGGCGGGGAGGGAGGGACAGGTTATTACCAGACCTAATGGAGCAGAGCGCTTTTCTGGAATGTCTTGTCAGGAGTCTGAGCGGAGCCCGGCTTTGAATGGAGCCCTCTGTTCCCTATTGACTTAAGAAGTTGACAAGTAGGGTCCTCTCAATGTGAAGTGGGCTCCCAGCAGACAAAGAGGGCCCACACAGGCTGCTCGGAGAGGGATGAGAAGGTGGAGGCGCAGGGGGGCAGACTGAGAAGACTGCATTCACCCAACTCCACCACTGTGTCTTAAGTTACCGCTCGCTAGGAGCTCTTCACACATACATTAGTGCCTCTTTGTCGTAGAGGCCAGCATGGTGTTGTGAGACAGATGAAAGCTAATAACGAGTAGAGAGGAGAGGCTGGTAATGACCACAATTGAGGGCACTAGGTTTTTAGGGAAGAGGTTTATTTAAATTTTTTGGTTTGTCATCAAGTCATAGTGTTTACTATTGAAAATATTTTGAGCTAGAACATCCTGGTTGTAGTGGAACTTCAGACAATGTTTCCTCTTGGTGTTTCAAACCACATAAGTAATTTATTTTAATTTAGAGCTGGAAAATAATATAATTTAACAAATCAGAACATTACAAATCCCATACAGATGCACATGTACTCATATTTGCTCAATTTTTAATATATAAGGAATCCATAATCCTCTAGAAATATAGCAACATTATATATCCATTTAAAGTGAGAACTTTAATCAACCAGTTAGTCCACCTTTAAGTTCAAATCTTCAACAGGTCATATTGTAATTAATCAAGTTGAACTTTTCTTTTCAGTAAGATAATACAAAACTGGACTGGTATATTAAAAAGTAAAGCCTGGTTCAATTTATCATGATATATATTTTTGAGCAAATCAGTGAGGTATTGTTTGGACATTTCTTAGGACACCTTTAACGCTTTAAAAGCATCTCCTTGAAATGTACAATGTCTAAACAAAGCCAATACTAAACCGGTTCTCTTCCGATTTAGGCGGATGGTTTGCTCCGAGTCAATGGCGACGTAGGAAGTGTCGATGTTCCCACCACGCCTGAGAGTAAAGGAAGGGAATCTCCTCCTCATTTCCAGGCATCCCCTTCCAAAATAAGCAACAGCACTGTAGATGCTCCCTCGTCTGCAGCCTCACCAACACACGCCTCAACCAGAGGAGAAAGCCCAGTGTCAACAAAGGCCAAGGAGGCACAAGGTCGCACAGAATCGCCTTCTAAGGATGTCAAAGAAGAGAAGATCATTGAGCATTCTACACCACCCAGCCGGCCCACCTCGCTTCCATCGGTCAGGATCTTTTATAGTTGATTACAATAAAACCTGAAAATTAAACCTTAAATTTAATGAAATTAAAATCAGGTAATTACTGTGCTAGAAAGAACCTAAAATTAAAGCTAAGTTAGGCAAAGATGGGAAAACTACCAAATGACAGATAGATATTAAAAGTATCTGACCAAAAAAATCACGCCCCCTGCATAGCCAAAACACATTTACATACACAAGTAGTGCACGCAAGTAGGTAGACAAGCAGGTAGTGTTTCTTACAGACCTGCGACAGCCACAAGTCTCTGTTTTTTTGATTTTTGTGTCAGAGCATTTGATTTGACTGCTCTCAGGATGTATAGAGAATTTCTACAAATATAACAACTAAGCTTCTGAAATAAATCGTCTACCCCAGCTTTAATGTACTTTGCTCTCCTTTTCAGCTTTCATTTTGTAGGTGTCATTCTTTCCTGCACTTTCCTTAAGACTGGAATCAAATTTTTTATGAATAGATCTCATGCACTACATATGCCTCTTGATCTCAGGATCGTTTGGTTCATTATTCAACTTGGAAACCATCTGTGACTCTTACAGGAGCTGCAGAAGCCAGAAGAAAGCTTTGGGAAGACTGGAAGCCAGTCAGTAGCTCCTCCCGAGGAAGAGAAATCAAATGCTGCGGCTCAACAATCGGCACCTTCAGGTCTGAACAGCATGCTGCTATGCTGACTCTTTGTGGTTGCTAACAGACTTGTATCTATTATCATTTGACCCTGAAACTTTTGGAAAACATGTAGTAGAAAAATGCATTTGAGGAAAAAAATTAAAGGTAAAGTGTCTTTAGCTTTCTGGGGAGTTTTTTGGGTTTAACAATAGCGATAAACTGTGTTTTCAGAAGCCAAACAAGAAAAAACTGAACTATCTGGTCAAAATATCTCCGGCCTTGTCCAGTCAGGGGTGAGCACACAGCAAAGTCAGGCGGTAACTTTACAGGTGAGGCTTCTAACCAAACTAATATCAATTTTTGTCATGAAACATATGAAGAAATGATCAATCAGCCATCCAACGGATAATCTTTGAATCTGCCTGCAGGCGAGTATTCCCAGTTCTCAGGAACTTTCCCAGGAAAGAGATAATGTACTAAGCTTAGCTGCACCAGGATCATTTGGATGTAACACATCAAAGGAAACAACAGCTGGTAAGTCAACTTGTCACTTCCAAATACCAAGCTAGCAGCTTCTTTTCCATACATCTCCTTGTTTTCTGAGTTTGATTGGCATTTCCTCCTTGCTGGCTTTTTCTCTTTTGCCTTTCAGCCTCTCACTCTTTCTGTTTTATTGAATAGCAAGATGTTTGAATCAGAGTTAAAGGGGCCTTCAGTAATGTGGGACTATTATTAAACTATTTTGGCAACTAGTACAGAGTACCTTCACTTTTTGTATTTACTCAACAGAAAATGATCGCTAATTGGCTCTTACACTAAATTCCCTCTTTTCACTTTTCACAACGTTGACTAGTGCTTAAGTTAATTAGACCTGAGATTATAAAAACACATATGAAAGATTTAAACTATTACCTTTCAAGATAGTGTAATAAAAAGCCATGCTTTGTTGTTTTTTCCTTTCTGTTTTTATTCTGACTTTTTGTCCGCCAAGTTAGGGTTATCTTGAAATTCTAATGGGGTAGAAAACAGAAAAGTTTTTACTGAATCTGAATTACAACCTCTTAAAAGACTAAAGATTGTTTTTCCAGCCTACAGCACCACCAGAGCAGAACTATTAAAGCAATCCCCAATTCTCTTCGATGTCCTTACCAACTCCTGATTTTAACATCTGTCTATCTCTTATCAATCTCCTCCCTCCTTTCCTTCCCTCATTCCCTCCTTTCCTTCCACCCACATATTTTTTTATTTCGCTATAGAGTTTGCAAACAGTGTCAGGTCTCCGCTGGCAACCAGCAACCCTAAGTTACGCTGGGACTTCTTCGCTCCACCAGGTAATCCCCTTCATTCATCGGTGGAGCTCATGTTTCCGTCCCCAGGTGCTGAATGCACAGGGTTTCCCTGTTGTTTCTTAATAATAAGAAACATTACAGCCTTTCAGTCCCATATCTTGTTTTTCACTCATTTTGTGGATGAGTGAAGTGCTATCTTTTTTAAATGTGTTTCTCATTTGTACTGCATCTATGTACAATGGAAAAAATGCAGAGTTGCTCCAGGTCTAACTCATCAGTGTGTTTGTCATTGTTAGAGTGTACATTTGATTAATATTAGTACCAGCATACTGATTATAATGCACGTTCTTTCAAAATATCCAATAAAGTAGATCACATGTGACAATTAATGAAAATAACATGGGTGACCTACTTAACATTATAAATTAAGGATTTCCTCAGTGTGCTTTAAATTGGGAGCTTTTCAAGTTTCAAAATTATAATAATAATCATAATAGCTTTATTTATATAGAACTTTTCAATACAGTTTACAAATTACTATCACATAATTAGGACTTCTTTAACACCTGGACCAGAGTGGTTTTGAAAAGGTTTTGATTTATAGCAGAACGAAACAAAAACATAGACAAATTAAAAGCTTAAGGGCAAGAAATAAAACTACTTATTGGTTAACTTCAGCTGTAGTAAGTTGCTGATGGTGGACTAGTTTTCTGTGAGTGGTCTCGCTCTTTGTTTTATTTCATCAGCATCTTCACTCTTTGCCCCATCAATAGTTAGATCAACTGTATCCATAATGTTTGCATAAATTGTATTTTAACTTCCTTCTGACATTTTCTCTACAGAGGAGACTGAAAAGGATTGTCGTGGAAAAGTGAGTAAAAGATATCATCTGGCTGCATAGTATTTTTTTGTCTGAATCTGAACAACCCTTTTACTGCTTCTCATCTGGCTTAATATCTCTTGGGTTACAGTAGTTCAGTTAAACAGACTGCATGCACACAGAGATAAAACTGAAGTCAAATGCTGAAAACGTGATAAAATTCAGGAAAAAGTCTACAGGTAAGATTAATGAAAAATCAGCACATTTATAAAAGGTTTTTCATCTAAATAGAAACAATCTAAAAGAAGAAAAAAAATTAAAATACTGCCTGCATTAAACCTTTCATTCAGAAACTTCCAGTATATTAACAATAAGAACGGTCGTATCTCACAATCCCAAGTGGGTTGTAAGCAATATTTCATCATCATTTTCTGATATCAGGTACTCGTGTTTAGTGCAGTTTTCTGAACTCATTGTTATACTACAAGTACTCACATCATAGGACACACAGGGCTGTTTCATGTAGCATGCCAGATGAGGATGCTGTAGAAAACGGCTGAGACTGCTTTTGTTTTCCTTTGAGCTCATCTGTCTCTTTCTCTGTCTTCTCTCTCCTTAGTAGGAGTCCTTTGGCTAGCATTGGAGTAGTGCTGTTGTGGTAGATCAACTATTTCTGTCTCTTCCCTTCCCTTCTTCTTTTCCTGTGGTGGATGTGTGTGCACATTGGTGTTGATGGGTGTGGCTGCGTGTGTGTGGGATCATATCAATCTATTGGTTTGTCATTGGTTCATGGTTGGGGGAGTGTGTGCGTGGTGGTTTGTGTTTGAATGGTGGCTGTTTTGTGTGTGTGACTGTGTGCATGAAAAATTGTGTGCCATGTGTGTATTTGTGCATGTTGATGTTTGTGTGTGTGCGCGCGTGTTGGGGTCTATCAGGTGTCGGTCCCGGTGTTGCCCCAGGCCAGGCGGGGTGACCGCTGGTCTTGGGACCCGGATGAGGAGCGAAAGCGTCAGGAAAGGTGGCAGCAAGAGCAGGAGCGCATGCTGCAGGTACACAGTATACCTCAAAGGGTAAAGCATGGCGCATGAGTCTGAAAGGTTAGGGGTTCCTTTCCTTATAGAGTAGGCACAAGCACTGTGAGGATTAGGTGCAGAAGCAACTGAGTGTACAAACAACTTTTAAGGAATAAAAATGATAGGTTTAGCTAACACTCAGCCTACGGCTGTGTCAAACTCATCAAAGTAATAGTTTTTTACTCTAGAAAATTAGAGATGTACCTTTTTTAATGATAAAGAAGTATTAAAATGTTTGCTAGCAAATGCATTAGTGGATAATCATATAGCTTAAAAAATAATACAAAGAAAAATATATATTACAAAGGCTTTCTGCTTCTGTAATTAAAAAACTACAATACATCTCAATTAGCACAGCCCGCATGATTGAATTTTTGTTAACAAATAATATATGCATGAGTCAAGCATAAGCCAGGCATTATATCTCAAGTATAAATTGGGTGAAAAAGATGAGAAGAGTCTAGATGTCTTGACTTAAAACTGGGCTAAGTTTGCTTAGACATCTAGGTTATATTATAACTGTTGTTTAAACAGCATTTCAACTATATTTCATTGTGAAGCAGGTCCTAACTACATGTTGACATGTAGTCAATTAGATGCTTAGAATGAGGGTGAAAAAGAGTTCTATGTTACCTAAACCCTTTCACTTTACAAAAATAGTTAGCCCAGTTTTAAACCAGATGTTTAGCACTTACTTAGGAGACTTTACTGTTTACCAAACCCTGAAAATGAAGTCAAACCAGTAAGCTGTTGTGTGAGTCAGCTCAGAATCAGAAGGATTAACCACATGTCATTGCTACTTGCAAAGCTTGCCTCCATGTTTGTTTTATATTGAGCATATCCTCCCCCAAAGACAACTAATCCTATGTACACTATGACCATTAGAGGGCGTTGTTGTGCAGTGGAAGAACTTCTACTTTGGTTTAATCCACTCACTGTCTTCATCTCATGCGCATACACAGACAAAGACTTTGTCCAAGGTTGCTGCTACTGCTGCTGCCCAAATCACCCTCTCTCTCCTCAACCAATCAGAGGTGCATCTCAGGTCCAATAAACATTTAAAGGATTCATTGGTATCCATGAAATACTGTACTCATCTACAGAGTAACCTTGATAAATTGATCAGCACCACTGATGAGAACAGTTTTTTCTGCTTTCCAGTTGTTGCAGGACTGTATGAGATGAGATGCACTGAAATGGATGAATGTCTGGTACATCAATGTGCTTGTTACCTCCCTGGTTGATTCTCTGTTGTCTCTGCGCCTCAGTCTTGGACTGTCATCTGTGTTGCTTAAGTTACTTTCTCTCTGAATCTGGGTTCTTTAAATTTGAAAATTTAAAATCTTTTTTAGGGTTCCTACACAAGTCTGAAAAGAAATTAAAATTCCTTTTTTCTTTAAATTAGTCATAAGGTTTGTGCTTGTCTATAATAAGTGTCAGTTTGATTAATCATTTTGTGGTCACGTTGCTCACTTACTATTATAGTACTGTATTATTAGCGTACTATTATAAAACCTTCATTTAAGGCAAATTTTAAAATGAAAATTGTGTAGGAACCCTGTGCTCCACAGACTCTGCATGCTCTACGTTTGCCTTTTGTCCGCAGTGCCTGCTTCTGGTCTCCTTTGTTTGCTATCCCCTAACACATAAATATCAGATCTGAGCAAGTGTTTAGCCATAGCAGAAGAATAGCAATGTCTTTAAGTCGAGGCTTATATTTGAAGTACACACTAAGGACATCCTAAATGTAAATTGTAAATAGTAACAAATTTTTACAGCAGGATTTACAGGTCTCAGTCATTTCTTGGATTGACTTAAGCAGGCTGTACTAGGAGAGAATTTTATCATCGACTGACTCAGACCTTTTGAAAACCTCTCAAAGCCCTGTTGATGCCAGATACGTCTGCGCATCATCTCTGTTTTTCTGCCAAAATATCCACCTGCAGACAGTTTAGTCTTCCTCTTCGAGGCTTGAGGCTCTGTGCAGTATGTCATGTGTCTGTTGCCATGGTAACAGGAGAAGTACCGGCGCGAGCAGGAGAAGCTGAAAGAGGAGTGGGAGAAAGCACAGAGGGAGGTGGCAGAGGAGGAGAAGAAGTACCATGAGGAGGTGTGTTTATGCTTGAGGGCACATGTCGCACATATGATATGTTTTGTATGTGTGTGTCTTTTGTTATTAGTGTAACTTACACTCAGAATATTTGAAATCAGGGTAATTTCAGACCCACGTTGTTGTGGATAAGAGCAAAAGTTAAATGTACAATATGTGTGAATTGTGTATTTTTATATCTAAAAGAAAAGTGTTTTTGCTGACGGATAATCTTAATCCGTGATAGTAGTTAGGTGTGGTTGATAACTCACCCAGCTGTCCCATCACAACAGGAGCGTAGGATACTGGAGGAAACTGTTACACCTCTGACTCCTCGCTCCTCAGCCCTGCCCTCCCCCAGTCGGGGCGAGCTCTCCTCCACCTCGGAGCCCCAGGACACCATCGTCCGTTCGCTGGCTGACTGGGAACGCAAGCAGGAATTGCTGGAGAGGCAGTCGGTGAATGGCTGATTGACTAATTATAGATTATTAGATTGTTAGATGCATGCATTCATTTTGTATCAATTCAGGGGGAGTCTCTGGGTGATAATTGATTTGAATAACTTGAGTGGGCACAGTGTTTTTTGATTGGTTGTTCTGCTAACTGTTGCCTGCTTGTGATTGGACGGCACAGAGGGCCAGCACAGAGAGTGTGGAATGGAAACGGAAAGAAAACGACAGGACCAGTGACATCAGCACTGCTGATGACAGCATGAAAACAGGCAGAAGGTTTGTGAACTATAGTAATAATTGTGGTAAATGTTTACATTTCAGTTGACATTAAGTGCAACAGTGGCTTAAATTGAGGCCTTATGTGCCTCTCAGCACTGTTTTCTAGTCAGGGAACCATCAAGCTCTTCTATAATACTATAACAGTATAATAATATAATAGCAAAAACAATTGATCCCAACCTGGCTTGTACCTGATCCTCAGCTCGATGAGTCAGAGCAGCAGTCAGACAGAGACAGCCGGTCAAAGTCTGCAGAACGGCCAAAAACTTCCCCCAATGCCGACCAAACCCTCGACTCCAGTAAAGAAACAAGAGCCTACAGCAGACAGCAACAAGCCCAGCCGGCCTGCAGGAGACAGGAGGTGTGTGAATGTGTGTGAGAAAAGCCTTCAGTTCAAGGTCTGGTACAATTCCTGGATTTGGTATTATGGGAAAGAAAGTGTTTTTAACTGGAGTTGAGTCCTTTTTACATTTCCATTTGTCTCTGTATGTATTTCACATAAGGAGCACACTGTAGCAATCATACAAAAGACCGTGTCTTGACAGTGTGAGGCATAAAAAGCACAGGTCGCAGCACCAGTATGTACTTATTTTCACAACAGAAAAATATTCTAAACATTGTTTAATTTCCTCGTGTTACTTTTCTGTAAAATCCATCTACGTTTCAAGGCACCACAACACTGCTCATTTTTAATCAAAATAGATCAAAATAGAAAATAGCACTCATATTTCAGCCTAGCTGTAAATACGTATTTCAAAAGTCCAGAATAGTGACTAGTGGCTTTTTGGTAAGAGTGGGTTTTAATAACACATTCAGTTAACCCATTTGACCAGCAGGTGGCATCTTGTACCTGCATTTCCCTCCATAGTCATCCTCCACATACAGAAACTATAGTGCTAAAAGTGCTATGATATACAGTAGAATTATATACTATAGTAACACATAACACTGCATTTTAAACAATAAAATAAGGCCAAACATTGCTTGAGTAGGTTGCTCAGCTTGTTCTGGCTTGGATTGGTTCGCTGGCAGCCAATAGAGTTGCTGTAGCTGGGAGTCATCATCATGTTGCATGTTGCTGTTCCATTTCCAGGAGTGGTCCAATTGATAATAACGTGGGCTGCAGCTCATCCAACCCCCCCACAGCATGTCCACCACCTCCAGACACACTGCCTCCAGCACCCAACAGGTACTGCATCACAAACAGCCTTCATGGAGGAAAGGTGGAGGGGTGGGGGCTCATTTCTGCATGGTCATTTTCTGCTTTGCTGCCTACATTTGTCCACCCATCTCATAACATGTACCACTGCAACAAGGACCCTTGAATGCAGTGAGAATTTAAATACACTACATGCAAAAAAAAGAGAAGTTTTATTAATTTAGTTCTTTATTTTACATTGAAATGTACATCCGTAAACGTTACTGCAAATGGGCCAGAGTTGTCTAGAAATTAATTAAATTAAATAGCACACTGATGACTGCATCAGCTGTGCAGAGAACAAGCACACAGGACCTGATGGACATCACTGAAGACAAGAACTAAAACAGCCAAGACTCAGACCAACAAGCTAACAGACAAAATAGCAGAGAGCAGCAGAAGTAAATAAATGTAACACATCTATTTTTGTACACTGCAGTCCACTTCAAGGATACCGGAAATGCAGAGGATGCTATCTGACCTTTAGGTCGAAGTTTAGGTTTTCTGTATCAAAAGCATTTCTTTATTATTTATCTTCCTGTCTAAGTATTCCAGTATGACATTACACAGACAGATAAACAGCTTATTAACACTGTGTTTCTCTTTCAATATTCAAAAGTGCTTAACTGGTATAGACAAGTAATCAGTACTTTACATCATTTACAGTCCCTTCTAGTATCATAGGTTTTCCATGTCTCTGTCTTTCTCTCTCCTTTAGGTCTGTCAGTGGAAAGAAGCTGTGCTCCAGCTGTGGGCAGCCGTTAGGGAAGGGGGCGGCTATGATCATAGAGACCCTCAGTCTCTACTTCCACATTCAATGCTTTAAGGTCAGTGACAGAAAGAAGAAAGCCCTTGTTTTCTCAAAAGGGCTTTTTATGTTAAGTATGTCATGTGATTGATTTCATTATCCATTACTGAAGTATGTATGATTTGTATTTATATTTATTATTATTATTATTATTATTATTATTATATAAGAAGTTCCATGAAAAGACTAAAACAAACAGTGAACTGATCCTTGTATTTAAAGCCTTTTATATCTTATTCGTCTGTGCTATAGAGCTCCTTTGTAGTAGAACACTGGATGACTTGTTCCCTCATTATTATTAATATGGTCTTTATTTTGAATCAAGCCCACATACAACTTCATGCTGCCGGAAGTACTTGGTAGAGCTTCTTAGTTCTGTTTGCATTATGTGAGACAGATTGTTGTTTTTGGTCTTTTCATGATTTTGTTGTCAAGAAAGGTCTATAATAATCCTTTAAGAATCACCATGATTAATTATTACTAATAATTATTTCTCTCTCACTCACTCACTCACACTCACTCTCTCTCTCTTTAGTGTGGGGTGTGTAAGGGACAGTTAGGCGACACAACCACGGGGACAGATGTCCGGATCAGAAATGGCCTCCTCAACTGCCACCAGTGCTACATCCGCTCCCGCTGTAAGTCCCTCCACCCCTCTCTCCTGTGTCTTCCTTCCATCTCTCTCTTTTTGGTCTCACCCCATTTCTTTCTGTCTTCTGTCTCTTTAGCACTGTTTCCATCCATCCATCCAAACCTTGAATGAATTATGAATGTGGTCAGGTTCCAAGCAAGTTACAAGCAAATAAACCACCATGATGAATATTAAAAAAACACAAGCACCAAAAATAAATAAAACCTTTCTTGTTACATAATCCTCATAAACAGAGTTTAATAATTCTCTAAAATTATGAAACGGTGAGGTGTTGTTGTACTTTAGTCTTTGCTAATATTGACCATATATCATATTTTCACTGATGAATAAATGCAGTTCTCAATAAGGTGATGGTGTCGTAGCACCAGCAGTAAATAAGGTGTTCATAAACCAGGTAGAAAAAAGACAGCTTTGTTTGATTTATTGTTTTTTCAAAGTGAGCTTGACACTATTTTATGATTAACATTTAGGGTGTATTTCAAAGTTTCCGTTCTTTATTGCAGCCCCGCTGTGTGGCTGATAAGACGGGTGTATTTTAATAAAAAAAATCCTACCCAGTGCAGCTTTAATAAAGAAGTGTCAGACACAGTGAGGCTTGACTGAATGGAGGGATGAAGCTGCATCAGGAAGAAGGTGCTGGGAGGAAGAGAAATGGGTGATATAGCAGCTGGGAGAGGATGACCATAACTTTCTGTCCCTTTCACCTTACCTGCACAAGAGCAAAAGTTCATGTTTTCCAGAAGACACAGCTCACATTTACATAACCTCTCAGCAGCTGTTATCATTTGGGAATCAGAAAACCACAAAATCAAATCAGGGCCTCAATCGACAGAGTTGTAAGTCATTATGCTGAATTAGGAGGTTTTATTACATTAGATCCGTATGTCCTTGACCTTAAAATCCCTTTAAAAAGAACAACAAAAAAATTGTGGTTAATAAAAATTGTGGGCTTCTTTCTCTTTCTTTCTCTTTTCAAGCGGCTGGACAGCCAACCACGTTGTGATGCTCAACAGAAAAGCACAATGTTCATGGAAGAAACCCCGTCCCTGTTTTAACCCAGTTATCTGCAAATCATGTCCTCACAGTGTGTCAGGATCTTTGCATTCGCTGCAGTTCAATAACAAATGAAGATTCATCATCGGGGGCCAAACAGGGATCTGGGGGACAGTCAAACATTCAAAATATATATATATATATATATTCTTCATGTGTATGTCATCTGATATGTGGGTGAAATCTGGATTTGATTAGTCTACGTACCACCACAGACTCTGTTTCATCATGCAGCAAGAGAGACTGTTCTGGGGTGGCGGCCATGTTGAAAAGAAAACACAATAACATTTATAGACGCTCAAACTGGTTGGAAAAAATGTGAATATTTACCATTAAATTCCATATAATGGAAATGCAGTATATTACATAGTTACTGAATCTTTTTTATCATTTAAGAAAGGTTTTCTTAATTTGGAGTGATAAAATCCAAAAACTGGAGAGAAAACTGAATATGTGGTTGGCAGCTCAGATTGGAATTTGTAATTTCTCTTAACAGGCAGGATCTGAAAAGCATTAATAATTTCATACCCCTTTAATGAAGTACTAATTAAAAACAAAAGATAAACAGCAACATCATTTAGAAAGTGCAATAAAAGTCAACTATTTAGATCCACAGACACTAAATATACAGTATCAGTTTTTTTATCAGTTGGCCCGTACTGTGTCTCTTCTTCTGTGCTCCTGAATAATATTAGCTTCTTATATAAAACAATATTATGGATTGAGTTTCATCATTAGGGCAATAACACGACTTGTGAGCTGTTCGTGTGCGTTTGAGTCACAGCAGGTTGCTCCTCGGCCAGCCTGGCCGCTTGGAAAGTCAGGACTTCAATGTGCCTTAGGAAAGCAATGTGATGCAGGAAAATAAACACCAGCTATATGGTGTTTAAGTTCTCTTTTTTTGTTTTCTTTTGGGGTGTAGGGAGGGATTTGGCCAAATTTGAACCCTTAAACTGCAGACAGACAGGCTGCAGCCCTCCCTCACATTACGCTTTACTTCAGTTGAAGTACTTTTTATTTTACATGAACGACACCCTTAATTTCATATTCCCCCATGGGATTCCTCAGTGATTTGCAGTGATAAAAAACAGAAGAATACATTTGTTTGCTGTTTGGAAAAATACAGCATATATACTGCAGGGGAAATGGGGAAACCATTGATTTAATTTTGAATGTTTTATTCTAGAGCGATATAGACTTCTGTATGCTATTAATTGAGGTTTTGATAATTGCTCAGTGGTAGGATTCATTTATTAAATAAAATAAAAATAAAAACACAAAAATCACCAGTACATGTTACAGCTAGTTAAACAGCAGAGATAATAAGAACACACATACCAGCAGCAGTTGCATCTGTGCAATATTTGGTTGGATGAAAACTAAAGATCTGTGCCGCCAGCTGGACATTTTAAGTCACTTGCTTCTTTCTTTCTTTTTTTTGACCTTGTATGAGAAGAGCTTGGTAATGTATTGTGGATGTAAAAAATGCACGTTTAAGCCTAAAACCAAATGATTTGCTGTATGAAAGCAAACTAGCAGCCTCCTCCTCCTGAACTGCGTCCTATAGCCAAGCTTCTCCTCCAGGTTCATCTCACTGATCTACAGTATTTTTAAGCTTCTGTTACGATTGTGTATTTCATTTTTTATCCTCACTTAGTTAATGAATAAATCTTGGCTGAGTCTCTAATTGCGGGATCTTTGAGAGGGAGCTCTATATTCAGACAGTCTTCTTAACAGGATAGTTGGGGAATGAAACCTTTACGTCTGTTCTGTATTTATTGTAATATTCACATGAACACTATCCGAAATATAGATTAATTTGATGTTTAAATGCAATGGCATTTATATCATACTGTATGTTTATAAATAAAATGTTATAAATGAAAACTGGGCTTTTGTCTGTTATTTTTGCAATAATCCCAAATAAGATATCGTACAGGAAGTAAAGGACGAAATGTGGTAAATAAATTCCTTAAACATTTGATACTGCAGATGAAATCTTAAATGTGTGAAAGAGCAAACTGAAAGTCGAGTCCTTTTGGAAACCTGTGTTGCATTGATGTCTGTTTCTGTTAGTGTAATGCTGCACTGGTGGCTTTTTATTTATTTATTTTATTTTTTAACCTTTATTTATCTGGTAAGCCTCATTGAGGGAGGCCTGACAAAAACTGCAGAGTACAAACAGCTGCAGGAAACAAATCACACTACAGATTGTTTTAAAATACAATAAACAGACAATAATTCTAAAATAAGGCTAAAGAACAGAAACAATTAAGAATGAAGTCCATTAACACAGAGTTGAATGGAGTCTTGAATCTACCAGTAATGTGAGATTCATTGTTAGGGTTTAATTTGGGTTAAAGTCAGATTATAGACTTTGTAGAAATTAGTGTTTGGGTTTAAGCTAGTGTTGGGTTCAGGTTAAGGCACCTGAACAGGTGTCGCACTAAATTGTATGACCTGATGATTCTATGACCTGTTTCCAAAAAGATAAATCCATAATATTTTCACTGGGTTACAACGTCTGGTAACGTCTTATCTAAAACTGTGAGCCCATGTGACTCAGATAGGGTCATAAAATCAGATGGCTGTTATCACCAAACATTGTGACACCAGAAAAGGACAAAATAAAACAGGTAGCCTGTATTAGTATCTGTGGGTAGAGCAGTAAGACCTTACCTGTCAATTTTTGGTCATTATTTAGTACAACAACCAATCTTTTTTCTTCCTTGTAGTTGATCCTGGCATAATGATTTTTGTTTCAATCTCAGAAAAACAGTTTTTCTTTCTGTAGGATATCAGAAAACCCACACTTAACTCTGGACATTTGCATTGAAATTGGGTTAGATTATGTTACTATAAAGGCAAATGTTTTTCCTTTTTTTTAAGGAAAAATGAAGCTGTAGACTCTATGAATTGCACCTCTTTGGTGCTGTCCTTGGTGCTGAAATCTCCGGCCTTTGGTAAAAAAAACATTTTACATTAATGACTGAGCAACCATAGTACACCTGTTTCAGGCTAATATTAAAATAATCAAGTTGTAAATGATGAATGATAAAAAAAAAAACAACTAATAACTGTGCTGCATTTACTTATCTCCATTTTTCCAAAGAAAACATGACAAAGCAACTTGGACTATTTTTTTTTATCATCAACAACCATTTCAATGGTACACCTGGAAAACTATGTGCACATGTAGAAATATTTCCTTCTTAAATATAAGCATTCATTACCTACATATAAATAACTTTCAGATCCTGGACAAAACAAGTTACATAATGCTCACAAAATGGAAGGGAAATCATTGTAAAATCAGACAAAGAGACAACATGCAAATTATATAGAAATAAATACAATGTTTGCATCCATTCCCTTTTTTTACCCAAAATAAATTCTTCTAGGGAATTTTGTAAAACATCAAAAAGACTTGTATGGTCGATCTACGAGGGAGTATGGCCTATGGTTCAACTATAGGAGACAATAATACGTATTAACACTATACAATTTGAGCCACAAAAACACTGCCGTAGAAAGACACACAAAACATACAGATTTCCTGTCAGTGGTGAACATTGCAGTAGTTTGTGCCTTTTTTCTCTCGAGGAAATAATTGTGTTTATATCGATAATTTAAAGAAACTAAACTCTCAGCAGCCCTGGAAACATAAACACAGCTGTAAGAGGCTACTTCCGAACAGCAGATTGTGTCTGAACAGAGAGGCAAAATGCGTCAGCGTCTCGTTGGGTAATTGTTGTGTCAGACCGTGGATTTGTGAGGGAGCATCCTCAGTCAAGGATATTAAACGTCTCTCTACCAAACAAAGCAGCTGTTGAACTCTGACATATAATGTGACTTAACAAGACTCCTTTGCTCACTGATGGCACGACGCGTTTCCAGTGCGCAGACGTCTGTGTATGCTCATAAATTTGACCCGAAAAATGTTCATCTTAACAAGTCACGTCATCCAGAATTCAGTCTTAAATGTGTCATTTTTTTCTTAAAACAAGAGGCGTTATGGTTTCTTGTTCTGCGCAGAAATGTTCAAGAAGTGTAATTTTGTTATTATTAGTACAGTAAAATGCCTTTTAAACATTTCACCCAACTTGCACCTGTTTTAAGAAAAAAAGCATTAAAAGACAATGTAATTTGTCAAGATGGATATTTTTACAGCAAAAGGCTCCACTGACCACAAGAAACGGCGCAAGGCATAAAAATAAAATAAGAGAGTTGTCATCTTCTTTTTAACTGCTTTTTATTGTCCGTAAGTCTGTCTCAGGCAATTGCTTTTCAGTCTCCGGAGGATGAGGAAACTTTGCTCTGTGTTTCTTCCCCCGCTGTGAAGCTTCATTAGAACATGCTGGTCTTTACTAATGTAGCTTTGGCTCCGTTCTGTCTTTGCAAAGACGACAGTACGCTGGCGAATGGCCCGCCCAATGAGTCCGGGATAGAGGTGATGGTTCCCGGGGCGGTGGCCCATCCTTGGCTGGGTGCTGTCACCCCCATGCCAGTGGACACGGATGTCTTCACTTGATCTACCTGTCCGTTACCGGTGGTGTTGACCTGGCCTCCGGTCGGACTGGGACCTCCGCAGTTGGAGGTGGGCACGGGGTTTGGGCCCGGTCCTCCTGTGCTGTCGGGATCGGTAGATTTTGTCTCTTTGCTGTCTTCATCTCTGGAGTCTGACTTCTTTCCAGAACTGGACTTGGCAGCCGCTGCGGCCGCTGCAGCTGCCCGCTCCTGCTTGCGGAACTTGGCACGCCGGTTTTGAAACCATACCTGAAAAATGGGTGCAAGTACAAATGTTAAACCATCAGCGATGTTTGGTTTATGTCAAAAGAAAAAAAAAACTGCTTATCCTAAACTATTTATTGTTATTCAATCTCAATATTCAATTAGCTGTCTTGACCAAGAAGGCTCTGTAGCACGGTTGAGGTTCCTTATAAATGCATTTTGAGGTTTAAATGTCTAAAATTGTCCCTAAAGACAAACACCATTTCTATGTTTTGCGCATTAATGCATAAGAGTGTTAGATGGTTTCAGCTGGTGCAGGCCAGTAGTTTATGATATTAAAGCAGTAAATCTTTAATTTCACTAAAAAGTGTTTCAAAATGAATGATTAGACGCAACGTGTTAAAATATTTCATAAATCCACCCGTGCGTAATTATGGGTAATCGTGCTTAATGGGAGCAGTTAGACGTGTGTTGTAGAGCCGGTGGCTGGGTACCTGCACTCTGGCTTCAGTCAGATCGATTTTGAGTGCCAGCTCCTCTCTGGTGTAGATATCCGGGTAGTGCGTTTCTGCAAAAACCCGCTCCAGCTCTTTCAGCTGGGCGCTGGTGAAGGTGGTCCGGATGCGCCTCTGCTTTCTCTTCTCGTTCAGTCCGCCGTGATCCGTGAAGAGTTTGTAGGGAACTGTAAACGAAATAAAATGTCACCGTGAGACGTGTAGTGATCTTATCTGTGCAGTAGGAGATATGAGTGTGTGTAATTGTGATGTTGTCAAATGGAAGTAAATTCAAATTCGATATTTTGTACAAAATCGGGTTAAGGATGCTGGGCTAAAGCTTTCAATTGTATTATGCATTTGATTACCTGTGAATTACTTCAGAATTGATAACGTTGCTGACCTGTGATGCGGTTAATTGTAATGTTAAACTAATTGTTGCTCCTCAGATTGAGACTCAAGTTTGAAAACTTGTCATAATGTTCCCATCCACCCCGCTTGTTGCTACTGTAACTCCAATTCGGTGTCAATAATGAGCTTTAGTCTTTGGTTATCTAATTATTTTCGAAGCTTTATGTCTCATCGCAAAGTAAATAAATTATGCCTATCATTTTGGCAGCTTAAGATAATTCTGTTGGCGGTTTTGGGTGTGACTGGGATAGTATAACCCCTTAACCGAATTACCGCTTGCCTGCAATCGCTTCTAACGTGATAAATTCTTTCATTTGTGTAAGCAAATTTCGTTTGGTAAATACTAAACACATTTCCATTTTCAAATGCAATCAAGACGTCCTATAATACACCGGGTTGAGGCTCCGGAGCCGCTGCTTACCTGCGGCGTACGGGCTGCTCTGGTGGTCTCGCAGGGTCCCCAGGCTGCAGGACCCCGGCGTGAGGGAAGGACAGCCGGAGGTGGCCCCGAAAGTGGTCCTGATGGGATTGTACTGAAACCCACTGGCTTGACTGCACGAACTGAAGTCCGCATAGGCCGATGCCAAGCTCGACGTGTCCATCCCGGCCATACATGACTCGTAGGCAGAGGAATTTAGGTAAGAATACTCCATTTTATACATTTGAGAAGGCTCGGTGGAGTTAGAAAGCTGCACTTCCCGGGAAAAAAGTCAAACAAAAACGACCCAAAATTGGGTTAGAAAGTAAAAAAAAATAATAAAAACAAAAATGAGGAGGACGCGCGGTCTGAGTTGGGGGGAAAGATGGCTTGTTTGGTTTGAACTGGTTGGAAAGAGGCTGGACGGTGGGTAGATGTTCACTGCTCAGCGCCTGCTCCAAAACTGGCCTCCTTTATAGGAACCTAGCCCTGTTTTATGAAAAGCCCCCTAAGAGCCGCCTAGCCTGAGGTCTCTAGAGCATATAGTCCTCATAATAAACTTGGCTCTTTCCGCTTGGACAATAGCAAAGCGTTTGGTCTTATTGCTAGCGCTTTTTTACATGACAATAACTCATCAGTCTATTGGGCTGGCACTAGGGGCCCGGGCTGTCCAACCTCCCTATCATTGATCCCCTGCATCTCTAATTAGAATTTAATACCACGCCATTACGCACCCCTCCACCACCACCGCCGCCCCCCTCC
>JAPMOB010220869.1:0-12556 GCA_029875015.1 Lepomis gibbosus | reverse complement strand
TGTAACCAAACACAGCGTCACCTGCTGGACCCACCTGTAACCAAACACAGCGTCACCTGCTGGACCCACCTGTAACCAAAGTCACCTGTTTTAGACCCACCTGTTTTTCTTCCCGTCCGGCCGACACGAAGCTGATGGTCAGACTGACTTCGTAACGATCTTCCTGAATCACAGCAGAAACCATCTGAAGGAGAGAAGGAAGACGTCATCTGAGGACCACAGGTCTGAGTGCACCTGGTCAGGTGACCCTGATGCCTGACAACCTAAACGACTGAGCCGTCACACAGCGAGTCGTTTCATTTATTAATCTAATTTAATTTGATAGTTTAGATGATAAAGTGATGTCATTGGTGTACAGGTGAGGTGCAGGTGAGGTGTGGCGTACCCGGCCCAGGCGAGGCTCTCCCAGCAGAGCCCTGAAGGGGGAGTTGTTCTGCGCGTAACTTCTCAGGTGCGCGCACACATGATCCAGCTGCTTCCTCCAGTAACCTGAGGACGTGGACACATTCTGAGACAACAGGCCCCGAGCTGACGGCGGTCAGTATTAGTAGTAGTATTACCTCTGCCCGGGCTGACGGCGGTCAGCAGCGGTTGGCGGTCTCTGGTCGCCTGCTGCTTGCTGAGTTGTAGCGCCATCTGTTCCTCCTTCCTCTGCAGCTCAGTGGTTGATGGGTAATAGAGTCCTACAGTCTGCGTGTGACGCTCTACAGTGGGCGCGGCTAACTTGCTGTGTGGGGGGTCAGAGGAGGGCGTGGTTTGCCAGGTGGCATCATGGGAAGCCGGGGCTTTAGCCAGCTGACACAGGTAGAGAACAGTGTGTGTTAACGTGTGAATGGGAGAAGAGTGTAAGTCACATGATGTCAGAGGTGCAGCATACCTGGTTGTTGGCGACGCCCTCAACAGGTCGTGTGACTTCATTGCAGGATGTGGTAGGAGGCGGGGCTTCCAGGAAGACGCCGCAGGCTGCACAGTAGAAGGCGTAGGGGTGTCCACTCGCGCCACATCGCCAACAAATCACACAGCTGGCTGCATGGCCGGGCTACAAACACACACATCACTACATTTCCCACAATGCTTCACTCTACACACTAGCTTAGCACAAAGACTGGAAGCAAGGGGGAACTGTTAGCCTAGCTCCATTCAAAAAGGAAAACTCTTTCTGATTTGCATGTTGTAGTATGTTGAAGACATAAGGTTTAGCAGCAGTTAGCATTTAAGCTATACCCTGGATAACAATCAGGTATTTATCCACCTGAAACAAATGTATTTCTATTGAATATATCAAATGTTGACAGGATTGTTGGCTTGCGAGTTGTCAGAAGGTCTTTTTGTCTTTTTGTTGGGGATGCTAGGCTAGCAGTTGTCTTTTGCTTACAGTCTTTGTGCTAAGCTAGGCTAGCCCTGATCTAGTTATAACAGAGGCAGGATGGGCCTTTCTCAGTCTGTGTTCTTGTGTTCTTGTGAAACGTCATCTTTTGTGGCCCAATTTCTGTCCCAATACACAAGTTTGCATTTTGGAAGAAGAGGGTTAAAAATCCCAGAAGTGTTCTTGACACGCCCGTGTAACCCTACAGCTGCTAGCAAACAGGGTTAACCTCCTTCTTGTTGCTGTGCATTATCACCACCACTCCACTAGATGGCGCTGTCACAAAAGAACTGCGGTCCCAGGACTGCGGGGGTCCTGAAACTGCAGCCTGCTGTACTGCAGCTCCATAATATTGTGTGTCCTCACCTTTGAGCCGCACCAGTCGCAGTATCTGGCGTCACCGCGGTTTCTACGTTTACACCTGGAGCAGATCAACATCCTGCTGTCTGCTGACGGGACAGAGGGGGCGCTGTTCGCCACCCACAGCGTCTGCAGCAACACAAAGAACGCTAACACAGTTAATTCTGCAGGTCCATCATCAGAGTGTAAACGTACTGCGCAGGTGTGCTGTGTGATTACCGGCTGCAGGCGGCTCTCGCAGGTCAAACAGCTGGACATGTGAGCCGGATTCCCAGTTCCACAGCAAACACACAGCACATGGTCCTACACAGCAAACACAGTCCAGACACAAGATGAACTCAACTCGTCCTCATCATCATCAAAAGAAAACATCACAAGGAAAACACCTTTTCTTCTTCTGGTGAAATAAAACAAGAAAGGATAGAAAAGGTGCAGCGTTACTGGCTTGAAGAAGAAACTTTTTTACACAGCAGAGATTTAATGGACACTGACGTGAGTCTCAGGAGAAGAAAGATGTGAGATGCAGAGAGGGATGATACGATGCTATGAGAACCAGCCTTTAAAACACAAAGTCTCAACAGTTAACAGAGGTTTAGGCCGAGGTTTCATGAGAATAATTTCTCCACCTGCAGTGTGCGGCTGGACTGTGGCTGCAGCTGTTGATGGGTGGAGGCTTCGCAGATTAAACAGGTCTGAGCGTTGGCAGGAACCAGAGTGTTACAGAACACGCAGCAAACCACCTGACAGCGAAACACATTAACTCAGCAGCTGTCTGAAAATGCAGACTGGAAACCAGTGAGAACATCGTGTCTGAGCTAAACTAACTCTGCGTGAGCTCCTCTGGTGAAGGTTTGTACACAGTGAAGCTAACAGCGTCCTGATCGAGCCTGCAGACCAATCAGCACGTCATGTTTCACACAAACTGAACAGTTTAACCTTCACGGAGAGGGACTGTTACAGACTGCTGTCGGTGTACCTGATAAAGTGGACAGTGTGTTTAGCAGGGACGTTCAGGTGTATGTGCAGTACCTGTCCTCCCTCAGCAGGGGGCAGCCTCTGCTCAGGCAGCGGAGGGACCACGGCTCCACACTGAGCACAGAAGCGAGCGAAAGGATCTGAAGGACGAAAGCTCAAACACTGAGCGCACCTGGACAGACAGACGGGCACAGAGACAGACAGTTAGACGGGCTGTAAGGTGTCTGCTGCTCCTTCAGCCTGAACTCTTCCTGTTGCTGAAGAAGCTTCCGCTTCCTGCGTGTGAACCATAGACTGAATATCAGGTGTGAACTCTGCCTCTGATTTTGATCCGACTTCTCTCTACACGGTTAAACGTTTGTGAACTCTGAAAGTGTTCAGAAGAATCAGACGGCATGGAAAGGTCAGAGGTCTGAATGTGTAGGTATATAATTTGTTTTAACTTCCATTCCCTGAGCCTCCTACTTTGAAAACTGTCCTAAAGTTGATTCTTGATTCATCTTCTGGGCAGAAAGTGAGACGGGACGAAGGACAAAGAACAAATATTAGCTAACAAGTGTTCGTTAGCCGACACGTTAGCGTCTCGGTTCGTACCGCAGGAAGTCGGTCTCTCGGCGGATTCGGGACGTCTCCGTGCTGCTCAGCTGCTTCAGCACACCTGAACTCTGACAGACAGGAAACACAACAAAATAAAAGTCATCACAGAGGTGTTTCAGTGCCACAGTAAGGTGTGGCGTCAGTTTGGTCTTTTTACCGCTGATTGGGAACGTTGGGAAGATCCATTTTGGGCAGCCGTGGTCGGAGCGCCCAGTCGACTGTTCAGGAAGCGAGGACCTGTATGACGAGAGAAGTTAGGCTAAACACATCCTGAGCAGGTCACCGAGGACGTCCCAGCACGTCAGAGTCTCCAACGCTCAAACACAATTTGAGATGAGGCCCTGATTATTAGGTTCTAGGTCCACATAGCTGCTAGATCTTAAGCCCAGACTCCCGCCAATGAAACCAAGACGAAACAGGACGGTCTGCTGATTAGCTGGTTAGCTAACAACATGCTACATGTAAATCAGACCGGGTTGGAAGGTGTTTCTCTTTTGATTTAGCTAGGCTAACAGTTCCCCCTCCTTCCAGTGTTTGTGCTAAGCTAAAGAGTGTATGCCACTGATTAGCTACAAATAGCATCAGTAACAATAACAGTAGTAGCTACTGTAAAATCATCGTGTGTCAAACAGCTACTATAATGCTACTTATGCTAATTAGCAAGTCAAATCAAAATTTAAAAATGCTAAATTTTCCATAAAGGCCTCATTAACGAGCTACAAACATCCACTGTTACCTTTAGCATCAGTTATGCTGGTTGTTTTCAGGCTACACCGACATCCAGTTTTTGTGCTAAGCTAGGCTAAATTCATCTTTAGTTTTGTTATTACTGCAGCTGAAAATGACATTTACAGCAGAAATAGTTTTAATCTTTTACTTTTTTGAGGGAGCTAAGCTAGCAGTTTCCCCACGCTTGTGCTAAGCTAGGTTAAACACATAGACACAGATGAGTGAAGTTGATATCTGAATTTAATTATATATTATATATTATTTTGTTGTTTCATTGTAGGACAGCAACCATGAAATGAGAAAAAACAGACCAGACCTGAAGGCCTCAGTGAGGAACCAGCAGAGTTCCCAGCAGCCCGCGAGGTTCCTTCAGACGGACGCTGAAATGAAAACGACTGGCTGGTGAATGTGGAAGGACTGCAGGAGATTAAAAGGACATTAACGTTAAAGGGTCAGTGTGTAAGTTTTAGTGCCATCTAGTGGTGACGGTTCTGAATTGCAACCAACAGATCAGTCACCGCTGCCTTTATACGCGTGTCTGAATTTCACTTCCCTTCTTACTTCTAATAAACCAGATGTTTGATCCTCTGCAGGGAGATCCGGGGCTGATGGGAAACGTAGTCTGAAGCACAGTGTGAGGAGGTTAGATTACCTGCGGGTCACTCTGCAGGACGTTCTCCTCGTTCTCCTTCCTGTTTGAATCCACAAGCTCAACTGAGAAAACCTTCGTCACTGTGGAGCTCTCCCTGCCGTCACTGCCGAGACACAGACAGACAGACATGGACTTCATTCATTAAAGAGTGGACAGCAGCTGACACAGGTGGACAATGTGTGGTCAGGTGATCAGTTACCTGGTGACAGCTACGGCTCTGACAGCCACTCGCCCAGCAGGCAGCAAGATGGGCTCGCTGTACTTCCTGCTGCTGCCTGCTGACCCCCGCTGCCCCGCCGCCGCCGCCGGCTTCGACCCATCCAGAGTGTAGAAGATCAGAACTTCAGGAGTGTCTGTGGAGACAGAAACCTGTCAGCTGGGACTATCTCTGTAGGTCTGTGCAACCGCTCCGAATGTTCGGATGACCTGCGGCGCCATCATTAGGTCAACATTTTGATTTGCCCGATATGGGTTCATCTGCTCGTGAGCAGGTGTGTGCGTCAGACAGGTGAGCGCTCGTACCTGACTGGATGGAGACAGGTGTGTTGGTGTCGATGTGGTTCTTGGCTCTGTGTGTCTGCAGGTGGACGATGGGAATAATGAGCGGAGCCGACACCGCTCCCGCTGTCATGACGACTGCCTGTCAGTTAGCCAATCAGCAGAAGTGGGAGTGGAACTCGGATGCTTCACTGAAGTCACCTGACTCTGCTACAAGCAAGGGCTTCTGTTAAAGGTACATTAGTATTTCACAGTATCTCATTTTATCACAAGATTATTTTGTACGAACAAAATATCATCTTCACTAAATCAGAACATTTTTTCAGGACTTCCTGTTTGTCATTGATATTCTTATTTCCAACATTTCTTCAAAGCTGTGCAGGACCTTTAGTCTATAACAGCATCACAGTTTATAACTGGATCCCATGACAGATGCTAAATTAGCCCAGCTGGTGTGTAGCAAGTATAAGCTAACATAAAATAAGTACAAGCAGGAGTGCACACAAACAGTCTGACTTATTTTGTACTTATTTAATAGTTACTAGTGACTGTTTCCGTTTTACTAGTATTCTAACAACTGGTTAGAGACCAGTACTTGTAACTGCTCATTTTCCCCATTGAATTCTGCAGGACTCCACATTTCAGCCAGCATCTATTCATTAGTTACTCGGAACATTTCCACTTTACTAGTGTCACTAGTGTCTAAATAATAGTGACTAATAAAATGAAAATAGTTAACTAATGAAAAAGGTGATATCTGAACTGCAGAGCCCGATTACAATGAGACAGATGTCCAATTAGTTATTTGTGACTAAAACATGTTTACTAACTAAAAGTTAAGTGCTGGTTCATTTTTAAAGGACAGTTACTAGTTAAAGGGGAATAGTTACAGTAACTAATTAATAAATATGAGTATCTTTTAAATACGGAACAAATGTTGGTTTGCCATAAAAACGTGTTGATGACGTGGATCTTTTTTTTTTATCAATCATTATCAGAGGATTGAAATAAAGATGCAGCATGTTAGCATGTTAGCATGTTAGCATCAGAGTGTGACCACAGCAGTAAAGCCTGACTTCACTGATTTTCACTTTGAGATTTGGAATCGAGGCAGATTTATAAAATTGCAAACAGTAAACAAACACGTCACGCGCATGTCCGTCAAAGTGTGAAATAATAAATCAATAAATAAAGTGTTTTCTCACCTCAGATTAAAGATGATAAAGTTGTTGAAACTGCTTCTCCGGCGGCTGTGTACGGAAGCGTCACCACGGCAACGAGCTCTGCCCGGTGCGCATGCGCTGGTGTCAGTGAGTGACAGCGCAAGGGGCGGGGCTTATAGGTCACCCAGATAGAAATCTACTTTTTTCTATTATTTAAAGCAAATATATTGTTTTTTAAACAAAGTGTTGGTAAATATACAAATACACAAACATAAAGACAGTGTTTCGTCTTTTGTATCCATGTAGAATGTAATAAAATCACGCCACCGAGATTTAAAATTAACATAACATTAATTTTTCAAAAATACAAATTATAAACAAAAAAAATACAGAATTTTTAATTTAATTAATTTTATTAGCAATAATTACAGGGAAAGCTACAGTTATTTTTCATTCCAGCAAGTTTAATAGTTTAGTTGAGGTTGACTCAACATCTCTTGATATTATTTAACGGCGTAAATGTCATCAATATTAATCAACATAAACAAGATGATATCAAACTAATGTCGTGTTTTGTTTATCAATTTTACGAACTTTTATTTTTTACCAGGCAGTTTGTAGGACGCCTTCGCCGACTGCTAACTTATGAGGACCCCGCGTTAGCATGCCCGTCTGCCAGCGTTAGCTCGCATGCTAACAGTCGGCACAGTTCGGACAGAAACGTAAAGATAACGGAGTTAAAATGGCAGAAGTCAAAGTGAAGAAGGAGACGAACGTTTCGGACCCCGCAGAGATCGAGAAGAGGTCAGTCCGCCGCCGTTAGCGAGCGTTTACCCGGAGACCGCTGCGCCAAACTCCGTACAAATTCTATCTAATTTAGCGTTCCGGCTGTTAGCATCACACACGGGACGCTCTCTGCTGTCAGACGCATTTACTGAAGCTCGGTGACCGCGACAGGCAGCCAGCTTACTTCATTTGGTCAAAATCTGAACCTTTCTGTCCTCTAACGGCCCCGGAGAGTTTAAATACAGGACGAGCCTCTGTTTTCATCTGAGGGGCTTAATGGTGAAAGTTCTGCTCGGTGTTTTGAATGTGGAGTTTTGCTCCTACAGATTTAGAAACGACCCCGAGTTTCTTTACTAGTTTATCCTCCAAACGAGCTCAGCTTCATTTTAAACCACAGCTGCTGTCTGGAAGCAGGAAACACTGAAGTTAACTAAAGTTATTATGTCCATAAACCTACTGTGATCATTTATCATCTGCTTTGAATGAGGATGTTCTGATCAGAGAAGAATTAAACAGGAATATCAGTCTGACCCAGTGATAGAAATATAAAACAGCCTACTGAAGCAACAAATTATTGTTTTTATTAATCTGCTGATATTTTCTTAATCAGTTGATTAGTAGGATGTGAGCTCTCTGTCATCCAGCTGGCAGTGATCAAAGCGCAGCCGGGACCTTCCTCGATCAGGTGTTTTGATCAAACTAACCTTCAGCGCTCTGACAGCTGGTCGATGGTCACCTGTGTGTTGCAGGATCAAAGAGCTGTGTCAGCAGTTTCCTCACGGCATCACGGACCAGGTGATCCAGAACGACATGCCTCACCTGGAGCCGCAGGACCGAGCCATGGCCATCAACAAGCTGCTGTCGCTGGTCAGTTTGTTTGTTTGTTTGTGTCTCTGACTGATTTGTGATTGGTGGTCTGAACCTGCCGTGTTCACCTGTTCCAGGGTCAGCTGGACCTGCTGAGGAACAGCACAGGTCTCCTGTACAGGATGAAGGACACTCAGAGCGCCAGGTAAACGTCACGGCGACGTCCTCAGAGTCTGACTTTACCGTCTGTCCAGCAGAATATTTACTTGTCTTAAATCATAATATTGTCTCTGATATAAACATGAGACCCGATGCTGATCCAGAACCTGTAATGGTCCCGCATGTGATCTGTTTTTGTCGCCGCTGTGTTTCAGTAAGATGAAAGGTTCGGACAACCAGGAGAAACTGGTCTATCAGGTCATCGAGGACGCAGGAAACAAAGGTACGCCTGCTGCGCTGACGCTCGCTCTGCCTTCAGACGGTCTGTTCGCATCTACAGATCTGCTGAAGCTCATCAAACTGAATCCACCCTGAAGCTTCAGTCACCGAACTGTAGGGGACTTTAAGTTCCTGTCAAAGACGGGAAAGTGTTTATTTAAACCAGTGTGAACATCACAAACTCTGCTGCTGTGGAGGCAAATGTGGAGTAAACAGAAAAACGTGGCAGTGATTCACGTGTGCGTTACTCTGGATACGTTACTCCCAGAGGGAGAGGATTTGTATAAAAATATAAGATCGACACAAAAACGGCCGTCAAAATATCGACATCATATTTACAGACTAGAGGAATATAAATTATTTAAAATGTTTATCACGCAGTGGCCACGTCGTCGCCTGGCCTGCACCTCCTCAAAAATGTAACTACACGTCGAGTCGACGCAGACCGTAAGCTCTGTGATTGGTCGGCTGGGTAGACTTGCAATACCTCCGAGCCGACAGGAAGTTCCTTGTGCTTTGAAGTAACTTTTTTTTAAAATTTTGCATGTATAGTTGACGCCCCCCAGGTACGTGTGTGAGACACGCATCCAGGGCGCGTTTGTATGTGACACCGCTAACTAGCTACCTCACTAGCTAGCTAGCGATGTTAGCCCTATAGCTAGCAGGTAGAGTTAGCCTCCTTTGTGTTGCAGCGCTATTAAAACTGCAGCGCATCATTCACACGCAAAAAACCAGACCAGGCTTCTAACTGAGACCTGCGATTATTTGTCAAAACGTGTCGAATTCTAAGTTTGAGTGAACTTCTTGCCGCTTCACCTGAGTTTTCTTGACGAAACCTGGTTTGGACTCGTTTTCAGCTCGTGTAGAGAGTCGTAACACGGCGACCTGCCGCCGCTGAAAGTCTCGAGCACCAGCCTCTTCACAGGAGGAACCGCAGCACTTTGACATTTGTTTAAATGTTACAAATAAAATGTTTTATTACGTTGACGTGAGGTTTCCTGCCGCAGGGATCTGGAGCAGAGATATCCGCTTTAAGAGCAACCTTCCTCTGACGGAGATCAACAAGATCCTGAAGAACCTGGAGAGCAAGAAACTCATCAAAGCCGTCAAATCCGTCGCTGTGAGCTGATCCTGTCTGAAACAGTCATGTGTTCCCGTGGAGATGGGAGGTTTCCTGTCTGACAGTGTTTGCTGTGTGCAGGCGTCCAAGAAGAAGGTCTACATGCTGTACAACCTGCAGCCGGACCGCTCGGTGACGGGGGGCGCCTGGTACAGCGACCAGGACTTCGAGTCCGAGTTCGTGGAAGTTCTCAACCAGCAGTGCTTCAAGTTCCTGCAGAGCAAGGTACGAAAAAACTTTATTTAAACACAAGCACTTATTAACAAACTGTTGTTAATCGTCACCATGGAGCTTTCAGGTCATGTGATCCAGCCCTTATGTTACTTGTTATATGAAATGCTCTCGAACCCGCCCCTGCTGCCGCGACTTCCTGTCGGGTCGGACGGTCACGTGACCCTTTGTGTGTTCAGGCTGAAGCGGCGCGGGACAGCAAGCAGAGTCCGATGGTGCAGAGGAACAGCTCCTTCGCCACCTCGCACGAAGTCTGGAAGTACATCTGTGAGCTGGGCATCAGCAAGGTGACTTCCCCGCCCCCTTTTACGACATCACGCAGCGGCCGTAACGACCTGCTGTTATCCGCGTCTCTCTGAGTGACTGACAGGTGTTTGGCCGCAGGTGGATCTGTCCATGGACGACATCGAGACCATCCTGAACACGCTGATCTACGACGGGAAGGTGGAGATGACCGTCATCGCCGCCAAGGAGGGAACGGTGGGCAGCGTGGACGGACAGATGAAGCTTTACCGCGGCGTCAACACCATTATCCAACCCACCGGCCTGGTCAGGGCGCCCTGCGGACTCTGCCCGGTAAGAATACGACGTTTAATACCGCACGGACGGGGTTTCCTCCGTGGAGCGCTGACTTCCTGTTTCCTGTCCTCAGGTGTTCGACGACTGTCACGAAGGAGGAGAAATCTCTCCGTCCAACTGCGTCTACATGTCGGAGTGGTTGGACTTCTGACGGCGGCTCTTTCGTGAAACGTCCCGTCTGTTTTCCCGCCGCTCTTTGATCCCAGCTGTTTGTTTTCTAATTTATCAAAGTTTAATAAAAGTCTAAATGTGACAAACGTGTTGATGTTGGATTCGGTGACGGGCGGGGCATCAGACTCGTGGCCTTTCAGGGTCAGTTGCCGTGGTGAGGACGTTGACCTGACGGGGATTACGGCCTGAGGTGACCGCTCATCCTCTTTCCCCCGACGCGTCCTGCTTCTGGGGCGAGATTTCTAAATCGCCCCAAAATGTCCAGGACTCAGCTTCTGCAGTCTGCTGGGCATTTTTACATCGCTTTGACCTTTCTCCTTAAGCCCCGCCTTCTCGCGCGCCACCATTGGCACCACAGCAGCAGCTTGTCAACAGAAGAACATGGCGCCTGAACGGCGTGAAAAAGTTTGAAGCGGGTCGACAGTACCGGCACTTCTCACAAGCCGCCGGCGCTCTTCTGCCCGGTGAAGTCTGGAGAAGAGTTCGCATAAATCTGCTCATTAACGTCGCGTACGGAGGGCCGAGCGATCGCAGCCTCGATGGGGCTGGACATTAAAAAAGGTCGACGCGGCGCTGCAGCGAACTTCTGAAATGTTGAACTCGTGCGCGAACGGTTCCGGTTATTGACGAGTCAGCGCTTAGCACTCACAGGTTAGAGACGAAGCTAATGATCCTAACTGGATATCAAACTGGTGGGAAACTACAGAAGAAGCTTTAATCTGAAATTATAATGAATATCTGAGCTTTACCAATCAGGAAACTGTTTGTGGATCAGCTGACTCTCAATACGCCGTTCAGATGTTACAAAGAGGCGAAATGTAAACAACGAGAAGGCTGATGAAGTTAACCTGATGAAGTTAAAATAGAAATTCCTTGGAGTGATCAGACGAGAAGCTTTGCTGAAATCTCACATAAAACCTCCAAACCAGCCTGTCGAAGTGTTTCGGTCCTGGCTGAAGCTTCTGGATCTCAGATCGCTCCACGTTCTGCTGTTCTGAGTCACTGCAATCGTTATTTAAACTTCAAAACAGAGCGATGAGAATAAAAGTCATAACACACCGACTCTTATTTTCACAGTCTGAAGCTTTAAAACTATTTGATGTAGTTGGATTTCAAACAGCAGTAATTATGTTCCAGGCTGGAAACAATTTCTTACCTGACAACATACAGGAAAGGTTTTCTGACGGGTGGGCAAATTTTAAAACAGCCAGTTTTCAAACTACTCTGAAAAGTTTCTGTTTATCTGTCAGTGGTGTTAAAGTGCAGAATAAACTAAATAATGAATTAAAGCAAAGTCCAAACATTTGCATTTTAAAAAGATGTTCAAAGAAATGAGGTTCAGAGAAAGACAGTGCTGACAGAACCTGGGCTAATATAGAACCTGGGCTTAGATAAAACCTGGGCTAATATAGAACCTGGGCCTAGACAGAACCTGGGCTTAGACAGAATATGAGGCTTAGATAGAACCTGGGCTAATATAGAACGTGGGCTTAGACAGAACCTGGGCTAATATAGAACGTGGGCTTAGATAAAACCTGGGCTAATATAGAACCTGAGCTTAGGGAGAACCTGAGCTTAGACAGAACCTGGGCTAATATAGAACCTGGGCTTAGACAGAACCTGAGCTTAGATAGAACCTGGGCTTAGACAGAACCTGAGCTTAGATAGAACCTGGGCTAATATAGAACCTGAGCTTAGGGAGAACCTGGACTTAGACAGAACCTGAGCTTAGATAGAACCTGGGCTAATATAGAACCTGAGCTTAGATAGAACCTGGGCTTAGACAGAACCTGGGCTAATATAGAACCTGAGCTTAGATAGAACCTGGGCTAATATAGAACCTGAGCTTAGATAGAACCTGGGCTTAGACAGAACCTGGCCTAATATAGAACCTGAGCTTAGATAGAACCTGGGCTAATATAGAACCTGAGCTTAGACAGAACCTGGGCTTAGACAGAATCTGAGCTTAGATAGAACCTGGGCTAATATAGAACCTGGGCTTAGATAGAACCTGGGCTAATATAGAACCTGAGCTTAGATAGAACCTGGGCTAATATAGAACCTGGGCTTAGATAGAACCTGGA
>JAPMOB010220865.1:0-11981 GCA_029875015.1 Lepomis gibbosus | reverse complement strand
GGGACAGAATATGTGGAGAGGCAGCACTGCACAACACCAAAGGGCAGAAAAGCAAATATTGCCTCATGTTTGAGGGGCAAATTTAGTGAAGGGATTAGCCGTAATGGCCTCAAGATCTTGTTGCAATTTATTTGCTAGATGAATCACTTAAACACTTAAACCTCTTATTTGACATAATGCTCTATCATATTAAGCGATAATTGGATTTGATGGATTTATTTGAGCTGGGTATTACACTTAAAATTGAGCATATACAGTATATTGAAGCATCCTGCAATGTGCAGAGAACAGGAACTGTATGTTTGAGAAAATAGTGGATTAAAAACAAGTCTGTTTTGCAGACTCTGAATCTGATCACATTTTTTGACCCACCATCTTTTGTTATACTGTTTCTGCTCAACTTTCCTACAAGGCTTTAAGTGGGGTTTTATTCTGACTCAGGATACAAGTAAATGCAAATGAATTGCAAGCACATTTTGAGCATGTTCAGGCTACATGGAGAGGCTGAGTGATGCACAGAGAGCCAACATGGTACGAGAGGAGGCTCAGGGACAATTGAAAAGAGTAGTACAACATGTAGAGGGTTAAAGCATTAAGAGAGTATGCAAAATGTAGGAAATAGAGAAACTTGTTGATAGAAATAAAATAAAGGAGACAAGCAAATATGTAAACACTTGAGGTCAGAACAAGTCTCATCCTTTGGAAAACTGAGGACAGAGTTTTAGTTTGAGTCTTGTTTTTAAATCATGTGTTTGAATCAGCGAGCCCTCCAGCAGGAATGTCAGGGCCACTTAGTAACCACAGAGCCACATGGGGCACAAAGGAGCAAAGTGAACTTTTTATGACCTAATACAGGTAATAAAATCCAAAGCACTACTCGGTAATTCAAAAAAAAAAAAAGCACAACAAACAACATCATCTAGTAGAAAAAGTGTTGCGTAAATCTGTTCAGCCTAAGCCAACCTTTTAGCAGTGCTGTGGTGTGTATCAGGCTGAAGGCTACACCTGGGCTAGCCTTGTTTGTGCCTTTAGTGAGAAGAGTAAGTTTTGGCTAGTCATTTTGGAAACATGGTGGAATCCAATCTACAGTATTCTTTTGGGTTTTTCTATATCCTAAAATATCTCTCCTTGTATTAAATCCACACAAATATTACGTAAATATTCTCAAAATTACGTTATAGATGTAAATATAGTACAACATACACAAATCTATTGATTATTTGGTTATTGTTAGCCTAGCATATATCATAAATACTCATATCTATCTAATAATTATCAGGAATCTTGTACATGTGCACTGACTGAACGTCTTCACTACTGTATGTTTGTGTGGGTTTTACTATTGGCCCTCCATACCACTTTGAGTGATGCCCTTGTTCATTGATAAAGTATCTCTGGTACCATCTGTCAGTAGTTAAAAGCTGCTAGTCTCAACACTCTGACTGTGAGGACCACATACCAGGAGAGGCTGTCTCTGAGGATGAAACTTGTCTTGACAATATAGCCAAACTGGCACTAAGGGGAAGAAATGTGCAAACACCTTGGAAACTCATGGTGATGCAGCTGAAAGCATTTATCACCAAACTTCTAATTAGTTTGCAAATTGCAAATGAACGTGTGCAGAGCTCATGGGCGTTTCTGGTTGTAAAAACACAGTTGCTCATTTAGTTCTCCCAATCAATCTTGATCCCAAGAGGGAACACAACCAGGTTGTACTGCAGTGTGAAGGGGCTGCAGAGGAGTGAGAGATTTTTCTTTGTCATTGTTGTTTGTGTATGGGGGTGGGGTGGGGGGGGGGGGTTACCCTGAATGACCCAGGTCCAGCTGTTTTCAGTGTTTAACCCATCCTGAAATCAGTTATGTACTTGGAAGGAAAAAATATTTTCTGTTTCTATTTATTTGATTTTCTGCTTTAGTTAAACGTTGCTGAGGTGAACACAAGTGTAGTCACAAGGCAGGTCACAAGGCATGTGGAATTTTACAGTCATACTTGTCATAGAAATGACATAAAAGTGTGTACTGTGTCTTTAATGTTGGGTATGATCTCCATTGGGTTCAAAGATGACAATGGCAACGTCAAAAGATCTACATTTTTATTGTTGGAAACACAAAACTGTTGTCTTTTAAATAGTTATTTACAGATTGTTGATTCTTTAATCCTTTAATATTTATGCCTCAAACTATCATTATATGTAGCCGTTAAGTTGGGATCTAGAGTTGTCGACATGTTTCATCTATATACAAAAATAGGGTAGATTTGTTGGTTCAAAAGAGGTGGAAAAACCTTCCTGTTTCACTTTACATTTGCTTTTCTAACTTTTCCTGCAGAACAGCCATGCACACACACACACACACACACACACTCGATTCAATCAGTCAAATTGATGAGGTCACATAATTAAATGTGTTGAGTGAAATAAAAGCAGCATCCAGGCTTGGTTAGCTGTGGGGAGAGGCAGCTGTTCACGTCATACATTTGTCTCTACTAGAGCACAAACATACACCTGATCACCCACTAGGACACCCAGGAGAAAAGCACTGTGAGGACAAAGTACTGTGGTGTTTAGGGATTTAAACATGTGAGAGTGGTGGAGCCAGAAAGGGAGAGGCAAACAGAGCATAGAAAATAAAATGCTAGGGTGTTTTAGTAGTCCACTGTGCTGAATGGTTTAATCAAAAGGAACAAAGATGAGCTGATGAAAGCAGAGCTGTAACCAAAGCTGTGGGTGAGACACAGCTAGTCAAGGAGTTCTTCACATTAGACAGAGTTGCAGTCTGTTAATAGCACTCCAACTCCTCCACCTCCTCCTATAAATAACACTCTTTGTATTACATGAAAGAATCGGTAGCATTATCTTTTATTATTTTGACAGGCTCCTGGATTCAAATTAAGAATCACACTCCAAAGCAGCTACTGAATACTTTCAGCAAATGCATGAAATAATTAACAGCTTAAGAATGGAGGAAGTGAGGACATTGTATAAAACTGTCAGGCTCCTAGCCAGCATTATCTAAAGAGCCTTTAAGATAAGACAGTAGCATCAAAACCTTTTTTTGTTTCTGTTCATTCATGTATTTGGACTCTAAATAAGTGGTTCCCAAACGTTTTTGCTTGGAAACCCTTAAAACGTGGCAATATCTACTTGAGACCCGCTGGTCATGGCCTTAGTGTGGGAAACCAAAGATGGAGTTTTCCTTTTCAGATGTTTCTTTAAACTAGAACCAAGAAAAGGCCCCAAAAGCCCCTGGTTCACTGCATATTGATTGGATTTTGTACTCTGAGATATTAAAAATCTGTTAGGGAATTTGCACAGCGGAAGTACATCAGCTGAGGCTAGTGTTGCATTATTAGCTAATGTTGCAGCCTTGTCTTGTTGAGGAACCATGTGTCAAAACCTAGTTATAAGAACTTTATTTTTTTAGTTTCTGTTGTGCTCACATGTTTATTATACACACAAATATTACTGTGTGAACTTTTGTTTAATCAAATGAACCAACGGTGAACATCTGAGGCCAGGTATTTAGATTTTTTCCACTTAAGATGATTTATTTGGCAGACAACAGTGAGAAACAAGGTGAGGGAGTAGTCATTTTTGCCCTGGGGTCCCTTAATAGGTTAAGAATTTTTAGATCTGTCCAGTATTTCCAAATTTAAAACAACAAACATAACATGGTTTTGAGTCTATACTTTTCCTTCTTAAACCTTGGACCATCTTGTGACCCCTCACACTTATCTTTGGACCCCAGGATGGAAACCACTGTTCTAAACCATGAAGACATTTTCTTCTGACTTCTTGTGACAATACTACGATCATTACAGCAGTGGCTCTAGATTGGTTTCATTGTTGGAAACACATAAAAGGACACTGGTCCTCCACTGTATGAGTCAGGACAGTGAAGGAGGCCACAAGAGGACTTACACAAGATTACATTTACACAAGTATTTATGAAAATTAACATTTCACTAGAAGCCTCCTTGTTAATTTAAAATAGTTTCAAAGGGAACAACTCCAAAAATGTCAGTAAAATGTTTTTTGTTTTTTACTTGATTAGAGACAATTTCAAAACCAGTAGGCTCTAATTGAAAATAAATGATATAGCCTGAAATAAGTAGTAAGCGCAATTTGTAGTTAATGGGCTAAAACATGTTAAACCACTGGTAAACTGCTTCTTTTATACAGGACTATTTTTGGATGGATATTGTTGCAGTGAAACACCATTCTGCACCTAAGGATCTTCATTGGTTGCACAAATGTTTTAAACTGTCGAAAGCCAACAAAATCAACAAACCACTGTGGTAAATTACATACGGCCATTAACTGTTAACAGGTTTAATATTTTGGCAATCTGCACTTTTCTTTGCTCTATGTTCATTGAAATTTACAAGACTGCATTAGTGCTTATAAAGAAAACAGTTTAGTTGTTGTTTGGTCTGGTAATATGTTGAAATAGTTCAAATACCTGGGGTACTGTTTCTGTTTAGTTTGTTCTAAATGTGTTTAATTGTTAGAGACAATAATGGTTGGCAACTATAATATACTGATAATTTTTAATTTCTGTTATTAACCAACGCTGTTACCTGAATGCTCACCTTAAGTTGAACTTCAGTGCTTTGTTGTAAATGACAAAGAATTGTTACATATTGCACCGTATAAATTGTATCTGGTTTATTTTGTGCATGAGTAAAGTCATATTCAATAACTGATGAGATGTTTCTACTAGTGAGAAAAAATATGGCAGTGAGGATGTTTTTCTGAGGTTTATATGACTGGTTTGTTGGAAATGTCTATATGCTGTGCTAAATCTACAAACGGGCATTGGAAAGCATCATGATTTTGCACTGAATATAAAAAGACACTCGTGTTTATAAAGAAACATGCACCATGTATTGTTTAGATCAAGTGAAGACTTTGCTACCATTGTCATCATTTGCATCTAAATATTTTTATCCTAATGTTTACAAGGTGAGAAGTTGAAGCTGTTCTGGATGTGTATCAAATTTGTAATTATGTGTGTTTATCCATGTGTTGCACTGTTGGACTGCTATGACCAGGGTATATGGGCAACACTGAGAGGTTAAGTAAAATGAACTCAAAATATTACATCGAAAGATGCTTATACATTACATTACTTCACCATTGGTCTGATGATGGACCTTGGTTTGTTTTATAATTATAACAGCAAGCCTATAGAATATCTTTGCCTACAAAACACAAATTTTCCATAAAAACACAGTTACTCTTTGAAATTAAAATGATAAAGAATAACTAGAAAGTTTTTTTACTTGGGTGCCTAAATCAGTTGCCTGGAGGAAGTTCAATCCAAATTATTGTGTCATCATTTTTCTGTGTATCTGAAAGGCTTCTTCAGTACAAGTGGTATTGAATAACCATGCTCACAAATAACCAAGATCCATCCACTGTTAAAATGAGGGCAAGTAAAAGTCCTTGGATACAATTATGTCCCCACAACAATTAGAACTAAATAAGTTCTTATGATAAACAGTTAAGTGTCTTCAATCAAAATTATTGCCCAGTGATTTTGACCTTCACATAATAATGCAGTTGGTTGTTTTATAGCAGGATGTTCAAAGTAGCATTTGTTAGCAGTTTCATATTTGGGGAAATGTGTTTTTTCACTCTCTTGCATAGAGTCAGATGAGAAGAAATATACCACTCTCTTGTCTGTGCATTATGCAAGTGTGGATGAATAGCCAGCCGGTGATTATCTTAGCTTAGCATTAAGACTGGAAATATGGGGAAACAGCTAACCTAAGTTTAGCTGCCTACCAGCACTTCTAAAGCCCACTTATTAACACATATCTGTTTGTGATCTTGTGAGTGTTCTTTGTGGTTTTAGGAGTGCAACTATTCCTTCCCAACCAACGGTTTATCAGTTCAGTGCTTACAAACGACCGCAACAAGACTCTGGGATATTGCTGGTCCTAGTTTTTGTTCACCAAGAAATGTTTATAGCTCATAATTGCCGGTAAAAACAAAATGAGTTGACTGTGCTGGTTCCTTCTTGACCTTAGGATAGTCGTGATAAGCTTTCAGCAAAAAGCTTCAGGAAAAGCTAAGTAAGTGAACCTTTCTGAGTTTTAGAATTTATTTCACAGATATATGCTTCCTATTAAACAAATACAATGTGTTAAAGATGTGAAGATGCTGGTAGGCAGGTTTTTTTTAACTTCAGAGCGATCTACACCAGCTCTTCCGCCCTACTTCCAGTCTTTATGGTAAACTAAACTAATCACCTCTCAGCTGCACCTCCATACTTAGCACAGAGATATGAGAGTAGTGTCTCATCTAATCCTCGGTCAGAAAGAGAATAAGCATGTTTCCCAAATGTCAGAATATCCTTTTAAAAGTGTCTGTTTTGCCTGTATATACTGTATGTGCCTGTCCATTTAAGCTTTATTGATTTCTAGTGTTGTTACTCACAAAGGCTTATGCTTGCCTCACGTAAAAGCCCCTGTATCCTGGTCTATAGACTGAGTCAGTCTTGTACACTGATAGAATTCAGGACCCCTCACCTCCATCTACTGTCAGGGGCCCCAAACCTCCTAGCAGCGCCCCTGCAGGACAGTAAATACACCCTCCCTACGTACTCTTTGTGAAAACCTCAGCACACTTTCAGTGCCTCTGAACAACGTTGCCAATATACCACTGACTGACTGAATGGATGCCTGGACGACTGATATACTGAATTCTGAGGCTGTATGTGTGTGTGTGTATTTTCTGACAGATGAATAAACGTGCAGCTGATATAATAACCGAGTTGATGATTGTTACAGTGAATGTGTGCCTCATGTGTTCTCTTCCACGGCTCAGCTCGTACGCGCTCCAGGGGAAATAACCGTTCTGTTAGCTGATGCTGTTATTGGCTCACAGGGAGAAGACGTCCTACATAGCCTAGTTTCCACTGCACTGATAGCCAGGCTTCACTCGTTATTCTTGATATTGCTTCTGCCAAGGCAGCTGTTCCTCTTCTGCCCCTGGTAGTTTGTTTATTTGCCTGTCAGCAGGATATCCCACGAACCTTATGAGCAGATTTCCTGAAACGTGGTTTGCTGGCCTCAGGTTTGTATTTTTAGTGAGGATACACTAACTTGGATTTCTGTCATTAGATGCTGCTTTTTCTTTTTTTCAACTACAAAGTCATTGCTTGAATTTGGCCACTGGTGGAACATCAGATGTCTGTCCAACTCCCTTATTACTCACTACTGGCACTTTTAAATAAATGTACGTAGGTACTGATGTGTTAGGCAAAATAGGCCCCTTTCTAACTAATACATGCTCTGTTATCAGGGGTACATAAAAAATATTTGTGCACATGAATTACTATTAACACTTCATATTAGAAAGGAGTTTGCACATCGATAATAACTTGTATGCATAATTACAGCACCTGTTTTATCTACTGTAAAAGTTGTCAAACTAGCCAATAAATAGACTCGGATACAATTTTCTACACTCGCTGTTTAGCCATACAGGACCAGCTTAAATTTATGCATCTGTCAGTGTGGTCCATATAGACTCAATAAGCATTTGCTTCACAGAGACAGTAGGGGACTGACAGTTGTCTCCTTCATTCAGACATCAATATGAACCCTTACCATGGAGCCGACTGAACAAACACACCAACACTCTGGGCTTCCTTTGGTCTTTGGTTCTGATTTGTTATGCAGCAGAAAGTGTCTTTGTTCTGGACACAATTATTTCTTAAACTAATCACTAAAATCTGTGTCTGAATAGATCCATCTCCAGAAAAAGGTCATGCAGTTGCTCAATCATACTTAATTTCACAGTATATGAAAAATAGTGCATGTGTTGTGCTTTTAACAGTATAAGAAAAAAAGATGCCTGTCTCAAAGAACCTTTACATTTAGTTCCTGTAATTGTTCATGAGGACTTTGGAAGACATCGAGTAACATAATCATGAAGACACTTGCTGATAGGCCTTTTGACTCATCACAGTAATTATGCTACAGTAGGCTACAGGGCCAACACACAGGCCTACAATAAACTGGAAAAAAATGATTTTGGGGGGGACAGCAGAAACAAGTTGTAGACATATTTGAAGCTGAAATGGTAAACTTGTTACACTTCCAGCAGTTACGGAGCTACATTATCATTTACTTGGAGCCGTGTTACTGAGCACCTGGTAATACGTCCAATATTCCACTCTCCCTTTAGCTCTGCTTTTGGTCTCTTCCAACTCCTGAGGTAAATATTAGACTCTAGACATGTTTGTCCCTCTCTTCTATTAGTATACATCCGGGTAGTTGAGGTAACCATTCGTTTTTTGAGGTATGCAAAATGTCTTAGTTGATTTTTGATTTACAAAGGGTATTACTGGGCGCAGATTAAAATGGCTCAATTAGACAGATCTACAACCAATCAGAGTAACCACATGTGACGTAGTAGGTAAATTAAACTTACCAAATCATGTCAGAAGTACCGCATATACATCTTTCTTATCAAAAAAAGCAGTAAGGGCAGATGTTTATTCTTTTAAAGAAAATATTATAAGTTAATTTAATACAGACATGATAGTGGATTCAACGAAAACCATTCCACATCAGTAGCAGCCATATTTGTTGTGAAAATGTCTCCATGGCACTCCTCTGTAAGTTATTGTATCAATCCTGCCCAATATTAGGTGAACGGTTGTGATTGGCCCGACTGGATCCAGGACGGGTGGAAGTTTGTCTGAAATGTTAAGGGGGGCCAGAAAAATCTGCCAAAGCAAACAAAACATCAACTCACAGATTCGTCTGGGTCTAAAACTACTGGAAGTGATGACCCCTGTGTGGACTTTTCCTGAAAGAAACACAGGAACACACTCTCTCACACACAAGCACACACAGAGACACAGCAGTGGAGAGGGCCAGTATTCTTTGGCTTAATATGAAAGACAGCTGTAGATTTCTGATCATGTCTCAGACATCCTGGGGTCATGCAACAGTGGTCTTTGTTCCACTGTTATGACAAAACACTGGAGGAAGGGAGGGAAGCATTTCAAAAACAGGAAGTCAATCAGTGACTTAACACAAAACACCCAATAACTACCTGCAGTGTGATGAGATTTGCTGATAAAACTAAGAACAGTTAAACTAACAAAGCCACTGTAACTACAGTCCCACTTGGACTTTATTGAAAATATCATATCTTTACAGCAATTTTAAAGCCAACTTTTGATTCATAGCATTATATAACTCATACCTTATAGCTGTTAGCTTTGTAGAAGTCATCGGTTTTGTCATAGACAGACGTCAGTGGACTGGTAGGCTGCTGAGATCTTACTGGACTCACCAATTTGCATACTAGTATACATGTGTTTAAAAGGGTATAGTTTTTTTTACTTTTGTTTTAGTAGTTTATGTTCGTTCATGTGATGTTTGGGCAGGCGAATTTCCCCCGCAGATAAAGTATCTATATCTAAAAGGTCTGCAACAGTAGTTTTGCACAGCTAAAACTCTTGTAAAGCAATTCACTAGATATGTAAGATAAAATCATTTAAGAAAATACATTACAGACACAAACTCTGACTGCAGCTGCAAGGTGGGTGACCTAATTAATTAGTCAAACAACAGAAGAGTGAACTGCAACAGTTTTGATAAATTTATCATTTTCGTAATTTTTAAAGTAAGTTTATACTGTTTTCAGCCACACAAACGTGAGTGTGTTTTCTTACGCTGGTTCCCTTTATTATTTGCTGGTTTTATAGACCATATCATTAATCAGTTTGAATGTAAATTTACTGAAGGGATATCCCCTTGAAAAGCAGCATCTCAATTAATCAAAGAAACGATCGGTAGATTGACTGAAAATGAAAACAGTTATTGTTGCAGCTCCACTATGTACACTAATAATAAGTGAAGAGGAAGTATGGCTTTGGTATTAAGCTCTGACCTGGTTCAAAAAAGGCACACTGGAAGATTTTCTTTCATAGACAAATCATCTTTGCATCTACAGCTGCAGACATAAATAAATGTCACAGAGCTCACACTAATGACCTGTTTGCATATTATATACACTGAAAGCATATTTTGATGCAAAATGCATTTATTCATACAACCAAAATCTCTTGTAAAGTTTCTTGATGGCAAGATGATTTTTTTTTGTCATGTAGCGCCATCTGATGGTCTTGATACAGTATGACACATGGTGCTATTTTATGAATAACTGTAAAGCTTCAGTTGAAATCATAGATTGTACATAAATATCAGTGATATTTATGAAGATGTAAAATATTGGATCTGCCTTTCAAAAAGATCAGAGAGAAGCCTTTCACGCTAAAGTTACTTTAAATCATCTCTTTCATGCTACTGTTTTGTCCCAAAATAAAAACCCTAGTGCTTTCCTAATGAATTATAGGTCACTGTTGCTCTCAGGGTTTGTATAAAGTATTTTTCGAGATTATGACTGTGCTTGAGTTTGAATACAGTTTACTCCTTCAAAGATGCTTGGATGCTATGATTTTCAACATAATCTCAATTGCTCATGTAAACCAAAAATCCTTTAATATTTGAAACAAAATAATCTTGTCATATTTGTTTGTTGGCTCTTGGAGTGTTCATTCGTCATCATAGCTTGATAAATCCTCTGTTTTTCCCTTACTCTGGAAATTAGCAAACATTAAATACTTGTGATCAAAACTTACAATATGGACAGCTAGCGTTTTTCACTTCATTTTTTTATACATCATCTTCATACATTTTTTTTTATTATTGACCATGTTAACTAAACTATTTTAAAAACCCTATTGGATTCATTGTCACAAAGCTGAACATGGTCATTTTTCTGAGCTTACGGAAAATAGACTTTTCCAAAAACATCAAATATGGTAGCGGAACACTGTGGGGTCCCACACAAATTGACTATTTTTACTGTCCACATTTTGCTGATAATACTTATATACGTTACTTAATAAGGTTCAGAATGTAGGACTTTTACTTGTAGTATTTTCATAGTGTGGTATTGACACTTTTACTTGTGCCTCTAGGGCCTCAAATTCTTCCTCCACCACTGAAAAAAACAATATGTGCTACTCTGGCTTCTTTGCTCATGCCTTTACAAGAGGTCCATTTTCATAGTTTGTCAGGAGACATGCAACAGCATACAGCTGATTAATGTTGTTAAAAAGCTGAGGTGGAATCTCTGTGTCAAAGAAGTTGTGTTCTTTCACGCGAAGTATGAGGCGCTCCACATGCACCGTGAGACGTGTCTTTGTTTGGGTTGCGCTGACCTCAAGAGCAGACATCTGGTATCTACGAGAGAACAATGGCTGCCTATAGATCTTACAAGGCACAAAGACGTTAACGAGAAAACCTTGGTCGACCATGACAGCCATGCCAGGTCTCAAAAGGGAAAGAATTCCACACTCTTCCACGATCTGTTTGTCACTGATGGATCCAGCGTACAGTGGAGAAATAAATGTCACCGCCCCATGAGGAGCAACTCCAAGCAGCCCTTTGAGGGTGTAGTGGGACTTGCATGCAGAGAACGCTTCACTTTGGACAAGAGGTGATGATGGCTGGCACCTCAGCTCCATGCAGTCTAGGATGACCCTAGTGTCTCGATAATCCTTGAACTCTTCTGGCAAATGTTCCTTTATTCTCTCCTCTGGTATCCAGATCCTCACTGACCCGAGCACAGTGTACAGAAAGTCGCTCCATGTTGTAATAGTCCGAATGACTGTGGACTGGCGGACTCGGTACCGGTCAGCAAGATCACGCCATTTTAAACCCAGTGCAAGATAGTTGAGAAACATGAACATCTCATCTACGGGCTGCAGGGGAGGAGTCTGGTCAAAACAAATGAAAAGTTACATTATGTTTCTCTCAACTTCCAACTGCCCTGATCTTTGTGAGGTTGTATTGTATGGGTCATGGATATAATAATAAAATAATAATATTAAAGGGTACTTACAGCAGGGGAACTTGGCTCTGAGAAGGTGCCACTCTGTGTTTGTGT